>VYZT01047002.1:0-61713 GCA_013400735.1 Pomatostomus ruficeps
GCATGGAATGAGCAGAGTCCCGGGGTGTCGGAAGCTCAGCAGCTGGATTGGGAANGAAGCAAAGTTCCCTCAAGCTGTGCTTAGCCCCTTTTTAACTAGTCCCATTCCCCCAGTATCTCCACCCCCCTCTGAGGGAGAATCTCAGATAACAGGGAATCTTAGATAACAGGCTAGCTAGCTGCACCATCTCAGAGCCAACTCTTTGTCTTTTTTAATGATCCACCCATTATCGCCCCCCAGCAGCTAATCATCCACCCATTATCGCTCCCTAGCAACGAGAATGGGGAAAATTTCCTAAGACAGAGAGACAAACAAAAAAAGAAAAAGTATCCCAAACCCCAACACATGTCCTTCAGAAAAACAGAAGTCAGATTTTGAGCACTCATACCTATTAAATGCAGAGCTCTGCAGAGGGGATGAGATTTTACCTTTTTGACGAAAAAACCCACTGTAGAAGAAGATTTTGAGAAAGAGCTATGTGAGGAAAGCTGGCCAAGATAGCAATGTTCCAAATTTGGTAACAGCAGCAGTAACAATACAATGAACTTTTATTTGCATTTACACAAATTAATTTCTTAATTTAATTATGCTATTATGCCCACAAATTTGTATCAAATCCAACAACATAAACCCAAACTCAGTTTAATGAAGACATAATAACACAGCAAGATCCCACTGTGTAATTACACTAAGGCCTTGATGAGTAGCCAAATGAACCCTCTGTCCTTTGCCTTGTCCTTTGGTTACAGTCGTTTGTTGTTCTGCTTGAACTGAAGCAATTTTTTTCTGCACTGTGAATGCTCACCTTAATATTTCTCGGTGTCTCCCCTGTAGCATGGGTAGGTTTTACCTAAAACAGAGCTTAGTGTATCACCTAAGCACTAGAAAAGTCAGGCCTGAGCTCTGTGGGAGCTTAATGTGCATTGCCAGGAGACAGTTACTTCTGCTGTTGTCATGGAAAGTTTATGGACACTCAAGATCTAAGGTGGCACTTCCTGTGCTGTATTTGCAACATGTTCAATCACCATCTGATTCTAAAAAATATATTAAGTTCAAGAGGGCTGTGAGCTTATAGTAAGCAAAAGGTCATTGACCTGTACTTTGATGGATATGGTTACTGTCTTTTTTTTTGTGGTGGCAGGCCCCTCTGGCAGTCACATGACTGTTCAGATCTCTATTCATGAGCTGCATTGGTAGCTCTACTACTTTTTTCTGGTGTCAGCCCTGATAAAAAATGTTGAACTAGAAAGGAGTGTGTGTTGCTTCCATGCTTAACACCTTGGACTTTTCAGAGAACAACGTTGTCCTAAAGAAGAACTGCATAGATAATACCATCTGTGGTGTGGTGCTGTGATACATCGGGAGCAGAGCTCTCTGCAGCTGTGGGACCCTGGGAGAAAGGCAAACACTTACAACATTTCCTCACTCAGTTCTTCAGTCACTGAGACTGAAATATAACTATAGGCTGACACTTAGATTGTGTTTTTATAGACTTATAGGACAGTTTGGGTTGGAAGGGACCTTTAAAGATCAGACAGTACAACCCCCTTTTGTGTGTAGCCTCCTATCCTGGTTTGTTTCTCTTGCCTCTTTAGGCTGTAAGCTCTTGCAGGTGGAAGGGACCTTTTGCACAGTGTTTGTACAGCATATCAGGGTCCCAGTCCCACTGATGACTCCAGGTGCTGCTAAAACAGTAAAGAACAGATTCACTGCACGTCTTTTGCATGTAAGCCGTGTTCTTCAGCTTTGCTTGGCTAGGTAAGACATGGTACTTTTCCTGCTCCCTAAGTGTATAAACACTCTCGGCTGGCCACAGGAAACTAATTTCAGATGCAAGTAATATTCAAGGGTCTCCTTTGGCCTGTGTGTGCTTTTTGTTTTATCCCACTCTGTTCTCTTCAATAGCCAATTTGGCTAAATGGAGATAATGAAGAAAGAAATGAGGAAAGGTGTAGTTGAACTGGTAAAACAGGTTTTCCTACAGCAAGCAAGTGGGCTCTTCTTATCTGGTAAGCAGGACTTAAGGGCTTGATTCTCTGATATTCTGTATCTTGTGACACTAGTAAGACTAAAGCCAATACCTTTCTTTAAGTTGTTATTTTTTTGTATCCACTTTGCATTCAGGCAAATACCAATTCAAAGAGCCAAGCCAAAGTCATCATAAATGAATATTCATAAGAGAAAATGAGTGAAATGACAAAGGGGTAAAATATATTCAACTACATGGCTTTTTTACTATCCCAGCTGAAAGATTAGCTTTCGTAATCATGTTATTTAATGATCCCAGACAATGTTTAGTATTTCTAACCCATGCTTAAGTATCTGGTCTCCACACATTTTAACCCATGATGCAAAAGCACTACATAAAGTCAGCACTGTGTATAGCGTAAATGCACTCTTCTATTGAAATCATGTCATCAGAAGTGTTATTTTCATAGAATGAAAGAATCATTTAGGTTGGAAAAGACTTTTAAGATCATCAAATCCAACTGTAATTTTGCTGGTAACTGATAAAAGTTACTTAACCTTCTTAAAACTTGTAGACAGACACCTTGAAAAAGCCTGAAAATTAGAGAATTGTGGTAAGAAGGGCAGTCAACAGTTTCATGGTTTGCCTTGTTTTACTTTTCTGTCAAGAAAAAAGGGCCTGGGAAAACTCTCCTGAATTGAAATCACAGCTGTGTCACAGAAATGACATGAGCACAGGAAATAGTTTCCTTATAGCTGCCCGCTGGGGTCCCAGATGACTTCAGTGACGTTTGCTCCAGCTTATGTGTGTGCATCAGGGACAGCAGGGTAATATTCCCAAAACCAGTGCTCCTTGGGCCAGCATTGGGTTTCTCTGCCCCATTCAGGCTTTCTGTGATGAAGGTGCTTGGGGAACGGTATGATTTTACAGAGGCTCCTATACCACTGCTTTACTTACTCCACAGAAAATCATCCAACATGATGGACACTTCTATTGTTTTTGTCAAAAAGAAAGATGAAATAGTTTCAGCCCTTTCCAGTTAATTAGATAATTATGCAATTTTGTATCAAAAGAGCTTCAAGTGATTAAACTGTTGAAAGTGGTAACTTCAATTGTAGGACGCTTCCAGGGACAATATTGCGGCTGCAGTACTAATAAATAATTGCCATCATCATAATAGATAACACAGAGGCATGCTACTTCTCAGTTGTCCTAATAGCTGCATAACTTGATAAGAAGAATACCATTACTGGTAGATAAGAAAACACTTGATATTTTACTAGGTCAAATTTAAAGTACTCTTTTAAAAATTATTTTGTAAACAAAGCAATTCTTTTGTCAGATATGACAAGTTTGCATGCTTAAAAAATAAATTACTGGGGAATCAAGATATATGAAGTTGCACAAGACAAAGGAGGAGCAGCATTTTAAATGAAAAATCACAGGTGATCCATGTGCTGAAAATTCCTTTCAGAGCTGGTAGTAGCAAACAAATCGGTGATGTGCAGGTTTCATAACTTTATAGTTAATTGTTAAGACTAAAAGGAAGGTAAGCACAGGAAAGACTGCAATAAAATAGGATTAATATCTGTAAAGATCAGAAGATATGCATATCTTCATCTATTTTGCTTTCCATTGCAATTTAAGATGCTAAGCTAGCTTATTGCTATAAAATTACTATCTAAAAATCAAATGCTGGGAGTTTTTTACTGTTATCTGTTCTATTTTTGTATTTTACTGCTGTTGCATTTAAATTCAAATGTCTCCATTTAAATATTTTGCAACTACATGGGATAAAATAACCCAGGAATCCTAATGGACAGCTTTATGAAACACATTGGATAAACGTAAAGTATACATCACTAGCATTTATTTTGCAAAAGACTTTGATGCAATCTTCGTTTAAGGGTTGTATAAGTACCAAGCTAACTATTGACATTTTTGTATAATAGTCCTTTCATTTTTAAATTTTGTAGGTTTTGGTGGTTTTTTTCCACAGCTTTGATTTCTGTTTGGTAGTATGAATTCATCCTTCTGCCAGCATCCTATAGAGAAAGAGAAACTGAATGAAGAGTGGAGAGAACCTGCAGGATTTTCCTATCACTCTGAAATTCAGTTACTCCTGACTCTTTTTCTGTAATGATACATGGGAATTCTAATTTACAATTCTGTAACTGTTTGACAGCAAAATAGTAAACATTTATAAAGTTCCTTCCTGGTTCTAAACTCTGTTGCATGTCATTACTTTTTATTTCAAGGTGTCCTAGACTTACAGATGAGAAAGATGACAGAGTAACAAATGGTGTCTTGTCAGACACCTCTCCTAGTGTCTGTGAAGGTACTTCACAAGCAGCTTCATTGCTTTTTTCTTTCAAGAAATTACCTTAATGGAGATGGTTGTCTGGTAGAAGGGGGGCAGCTAATGATGTGTGGACAGAAAGGAAAATGTAGGTGATATAGCAGGAAATGGAGAAAATGGCTGATACCTCACTTCTTCAAACACACACACAGAAATGCTGCTCTTCGCAAACACTCCATAATTACGGAGAGATAGCGTAACACAAAATAAACCCTTTAATTGCATGTACTGCTGGCTGCAGCAAATGATGGGTGTTTGGCTGGGAACGGATTAAAGAGTTGTGTAAACATATTTTTTCATTCAGGCGCTGGTGTTTTTTCCTTGACAGGCCATTAGGATAACGTAGGAGGCGCACATGGAATGAGGACACCCTTAACATTCATCTTCAGAGTAGGGCAGAGATAAGCTCTGTGTCGCCCTCCTTCCCTCCCCTCCATGACTTTTTCAGAGTGAGAGTACAACCTGGTTTGTGGCTCCTCAGGGAAAACCTTGTCCACATATGTTCAGTGCAGGACGTCACTACACACAGGATCAAATGCTGGCAGTGGCTGAAGCCTTGATCCTGGTCCAGTGTCTCTGCTGGAGATAGAAGATGTGAAGAGGGAAAAACCTCATGTGCTGGTAGGAGCCAGGAAAGCTACTGTTGGCAGTCCATAAATGCAGTGGGTTATTGGTTCTGCTGAGCTTGCAGGAGAGCTTGTGCAGCAGAGAATGTCAAACATACATTTTTTCAGGACCCAGTTCATGCTGGGGCTGATTCTTCCTCTCCTATTTTTAAACCAGAATGACACAGTTGGTTTCAATATGCAGGCATAGGTTTAGTGCTGAGTTTAGTAACCCAGCTCATTCAGATATTCCCTTCACCTGAATATATGCTTACAACTGTGGTGTGCAGAGGGGAGAACAGCCTTTTCCCACCATGCATTACCACCCACTGGCAGATCGTACACTGGACAGCACAATTCAGACCCCACACACAAAATACCATGAATCAGGCTCAGGCCAGATCCATAGCCCACACATAGTGGCTTATAAAATAATAAAACAGCAATAAATCTGAAGAGATCTCCTGATGCCTACTTCCACTGCAGCCCAAGCAGGATCATAGTCTTTCTTGCTCCAAACAGGTGGCAGTGTGGTGGGGACTTGTTCCCTTTGCTCTAGAGAAACCTTCTCAAGTACCAGCCTCCTCCCATGTCTTCCTGGGATTCACTCTACACACATTAGCTAAAAGGAGCTACAAGAAAGCTGGAGAGGGACTGTTAACAAAAACATGTAGCGATAAAACAAGGGAGGATGGCTTCAAACTGAAAGAGGGTAAGTTTAGATATTAGGAAAAAATTCTTTACTGTGAAGGTAGAGAGGCACTGGAACAGGTTGCCCAGAGAAGTTCTGGATGCCCCAATCCTGGAACCTGATCTAGTGGAAGGTGTCATTGACCATGACACCATGACAGGAAGGTTGGAATGAGATGATCTTTAAGGTCCTTTCCAACCCAAACCATTCTGTGATTCTATGGTTCAGGAGGCCAGCAGCCACCAGAGCTGCTTCTCCACTGGGAAGAGCAGGGAGTCAGCAAATGGCCCAGCCCTGTAGCAAAGGGTATCTGGAAAGTAAGGCTGAGAGTGTTCGGGATCTGAGGTTACACTTTGGGGAATGAGGGAAAGGAATGTCAGAAGGGCCAGGACAATCTAGAGAAGAGGCCACCACTGCCTCCCATGCTGGCGCTGGCACCAGCAGCAGCAGGTCCCTCCGCACAGCCCCCAGCTGTAGTGCTGCTCCGCTCTTCTCCTTCCCTTCCTTAGGCAGCAGTCTCACAGCCTAGGCCTCTGTCTTTCAGCTGCTGTCATCTTGCTCCTGCCACAAAGATCCCTTGAGCAGGTTGTGCCCAGGTGTGATGTGCTGCCCCTGTGGCGGGGGTGTCTGGCCAGGGACAGCCCAGTCCTGAGCATATCTGTGAGGGTCAGGTCATGCAATGTGTGTGCAACACTCAGCAGGTCTTACAAAGGTCTATTTTGAGACAGCAGTGATGACATTAATAATGACTGGTCAGCCTTTATTAAGCAATGGTGTAACAATTAAATTCACTGCAACTGGATCATCAGTTTTGACTCTTTTTTTGCCAAATGAGAAATCTAGAGACAATCCATAGTCACCAAAGAGGACAGCCAAATTAAGTGTTCAGGTTAGAATCAATTTAACAGGCAAGGTTAAGCCTGGCTTTGGACATGGATTGAACACTATGGTCAGACAATGCAGTTTATACCCCCAGCTGCTGTGAGCAAGCCTAGCTTTAATGAAGGCGAGACAGACATTTCCATGCATGTATAGTGGTAAATGCAGAAAATCTAACTGCTGCCTGGTGAACTTAAAATAATGCAGCAGTCTCTGCACTTGCATAGGTTAGAAATACAGCATTATTTTATACTGCTTTGCCTAATTCCATATGAAAACTGAGAGGAATGTTGAATGACCATTAATATGGTCATATTTATATGCCTGTACAGTGGCTTCTACCTGAGGGCTTTTACTCCCACGGTAATTCCAGTTAGAAAGAAATTCCATCTCTAATCTAAATAGTCAGACCAGTAAAATATCTGAAGCACAAAACAGGCCTGAGTGGGTGTGCCTGTCCCTGTGGTCAATGCCGGTAAGATAGGAAGGGTTGGGGCTATTTTAAACACAACCATTGCACTTTGCCTGCAACACTCCTGCCTGTACATCTAGTGTGGAGCGCACTTAGCTCTAAAATGGGCAGGGAGGATGCTGACAAATTTTGTGTGTGTTTGAACTTTCAGAACCCCCTCATCTGATGTGCTGCAATCTCTGCAACAGTGAAAGACTTCTTTTTTCTTGTGCCATGAAGAAAAAAATTCTCATTGCTTTTTCTAAAGTAAAAAATGAGAAAACACTTTTCAACTTTTCACTTTTTCTGGCTAACCCAGTGGACACCTGTAACTCACTAGATCAATTATAATCTTTTTTTAATTTTTTTCCAATTATTTTTCCTTACTTCTCTCACACTGTCCTCTGGTCCTTATTTTCACCCAGATCTGTCAATCTTCTACTTCAGAGCCTAGTATTGTTTCAGATCCTCCTTTAGTTTTAGAGTTTTTTAGACTTGTCCATTCCTGGGACCGCGATGGAGATTTGGCCTTTTGTGTCCTACTTGTTCCTCACTCTGGGGAAAGACTTGTGACAGCACACAGGAGTCATGATTTTTGAATGCTTTCATGCTCTGGGATTGCTTAATCTGTTTTCTCCCCCCAGCACCTACTTTTCCCTTCTTTATACTGTTTTTTGTGGAGTGAGCCTGACTGCTGCTGCAGGAGGAAAAGCTAGGCTGGCACTGGTTCTCCTGACACCCCTCTGGGAAGCCAGGCTTCTACAAACCCTGCCTGACCCAGGGGCCACATGACTTCAGCCCATGCTCCTTTACAGCAGCAATAAGGAGTTGTTAGTTATCCTTTGCATCCAGGTATCTTCATCTGCTGTCCATACTAAAACAAAGCTTTAAAGCACTTCTGTTCCATGTTACAATATAAAAAGTGCCCAGGACTGTGCAGTGAATAACTAGGAAGAAAAAATGAAGAATTTACATCACTGGTTAGACCTTTTTTCCCCTTTTCTGGACTCCTTCCTCTGTGACCATGTACAAGTCACCATATTTCAGTGACTTAGTTTCCACTTTAACAATGAAATAATAATCCCTGCTTTCTAGGAATGCTTCAACCATTGCATAATGCTTTGGGATCATCACTCAAAAAAGTGACAAGTGACAGCAAGAGTCCTGGCCTCTGTCCTCAACTATTTTACTTTACAGCATGAAGAACCTCCTGTAGAGGGCTCATTAACCTCAGCTCTGGTGACACACTTGCACTACCCTCATCTCACAGGGAAAAAGGCAGAAAAAATAATTTTCTCTGTGAGTGTCTATACAAGGCTTGTATGTTCCAACACCTTCCATGCACAAGATATGTTGTGCCATTACTTAAAGACAAGAACTTGAAGAGACATTGAGAGTTAAGGAAGTGGCTACCAGACAGTAAAACTGGAATTGCACAGTCTGTATTTGTGCAAGGGAACAAGTGTCCTGCTACAGTGAAATGGTGAGCAATTACCAGTTCCAATTTGTGGTAGGAATTTTATTTGAATGAGGATTTAATCTGTGATTTATACATGTGAGTTAAGAGGAATTTCTATTATGTCTTGTCCTGAGGTGGCTAATGAGCCTTTTCTCCACTCATGGGTCTATGTAGCTCTTGTCAGTAAGAACTGTAGTTAATATTTTGGTACCAACAGGGAAATAACTCCTAGTGCTTAGCAGTATTTCTAAAGCAAAATCAAAAGCAGAAAGCTGTTCTATTTTATTCCTCTTCTCCTTTTGGGAGGGAAGTCACAGCAGCTCACTGTGGCTTAGTCAGTAAATCCCCAGCTGGGATTTGAAACTCATGACATCAGAGAACAAAGCATCTTTGCTGTGCTAATGTAGGCAGCAGTGATGTGTCATCAGCTACCACGCACATGTTAGTGTCTCATGAGGGTTCAGTTCTGTTTTATCGACAAGGAGCAACCTTATACTTTGGTACTATGTAAACACTATGTCTATTCACAGTCTCTCTCCTTGGGTAATGGTTCTCACATACAAAGTAGTAGCATGCAAAAATCATTCTGCTCATGAATGAATTACTTTGATCAGAGCATTTTGTTAGTGTTCTTCATTTTTAGGTAGTGATAAAAGAAGCTTCTTTTGTATGAGAGTCACAGGCCAAGGAAGAAAAAACATGATTTGTATAAAGTGTCAACAGGAACTCATCCATGCAGTGGGGTTCCTGGAAAGCAGAAGGTAAAGAGTAACATCCAGAATACTCCTTTATTCTATAGCTATTTTTTGAATGCCAAAAAAATAGAGCAGGAGCACAGAAATTGCTGCCTTAAATCATGTAATCAGCAAGCTTAGCTCTATTTTCCTTTCTTAAAGAGTGCCCAGCTGCCACAAACTCAAAAATAATGGCCTTTAGTCAATAGTATCAAGAAGTCTAGTTATTGCTGGGTACCTCCAAATGCTAAATGCTAAAATGTGTATAAGGGTTTTATGTGCAATTACCTGGCTTCAGCTATTCCATGGGACCTGTGTGTTTGCACAGACCTGTCCTGTGCACCTTCCTGTTGCAAGGTGAGGTCTCATCTTCTCTGGCAACGGGGTGAAACATCTGTGCACAGTTCCCACGCGGTGGCGGATGCTGCATGGGAAAGTCCCAGTGCACTGCAGAGCACTGGCATCCACCAAAGCTGCTGAGTTCCTCACATGTGGAAAACATTCCATGCTGTGCTGTGGCTTCACCTAGGCGTGGGCAACCTGCCTGGAGGTCACCTGCCAGGCTCTCCTGGTGCTGTCACCCTCAGACCTGTGACCAGTTTCCACCTTACCCCAGCAGTGTGGGGGTAGTGACATGCCTGGGGCTCAGCCATGGAGTGGGAAAGCCGCATGTGCTGGGCCCCAAGTGACCAGCTTGGGCTTACAGGTATTTCTGCTCTCTGTGGAAATGTGCTTACAAGTTTTTTGAAGGTGAATATGTTGGTATATTTTCACAGTCTAGCTTACATATGGTTTATATTTCCTGTGCTATTTCTTCACGTGAGTTATCTCATTTCTGCTCTCCTTCCCTCTCTCTCTCTGTTGCCTTTGATAATTCAAAACAGATTGTAGTTAAAAAATGAATTATGTTCTTTTAAAAATCTTCTTACATTTTTATTACAACTCAGAGTATTCTTGTTATTACTCCAGCTCTTCAGGAATATAATTAACTACTTGAGGGGTTTTTAAAAGTTGTGTCATAGTCATTATTCCAAGAGTCTTCACCTCTAGAACAACAGTTTTGAGCATAAAGATGTAAGTAATTGACAAGATTTCGAAAAACTATGTATTGGATCATGGCAGGAAGGAATCATCCTCTTCAAAGGTATAAATGAGACCTAGGAAGAGAAGATAAACACAAAAAAAATATTAGAATATTACCTATTAACCCATTTGGAAAACAATGGCACAGATGCTGCTCCCTCATAGCAAAGGTGAAGAAGCCAATCTGTTCATTCATTCAGAAACATTCTTACAGCATATAATAACATATGTAGGCAAACCTCATATTTAAGTTCATCTTCTATGCATTCCCAATTATTACCATTACATCCTCTTTCCCTGAATACTTTATAAATATCACTGAAATTTCTCATTTTCTTTAGTACTTCTGTACTAAAGTATTTAAATATGTACATTCACGGTTTCCATTAAGAATCAATGCCAGACATAATGCTGTGACATTGCTATCTGAAACCCTAGGACTGTGTTTTTAAGAATTGTAGTGCTCTGAGCCATTACTGTAGAGGTTGTAGAGAAATTTGTATTAAGTCTCATTGTGGGCAGCTGAGGACTTGATAGTTTCTGGAAAACAGTAACAAGTAAACTTTAACAATACAGACATTCAGTAGTGACAAAGAATACCATACTTAACAGAAAGGGCTTGCATATTGTGCTATGACATTAAATACTAGACATGAAAAATCATCCTTGGGAACGAAAAGCCTATTCTAGCTGAATTTTTTTGAAAAATCTGAAAAAGGGACTTTAATTAAAAGCTACAAATTTAATTAGAAGTACAATCCTATTGCCACTTACCGTAATATCATAGTGACAGTCATAAGAGAAAGGGTAAGAGGGCTTTGTACAGATGCCATATGTAAATGTCTGCAGCCTTTTGGGCTTAAGAGTCTACCTGTCATTTTGAATCCGTGCTAACAGGACAAAGCAATGGTTTACCACCAAAACACTTTATTTTATCTTATTTTATTTTATTTTATTTTATTTTATTTTATTTTATTTTATTTTATTTTATTTTATTTTATTTTAAATAACCTCAAGTAGTACAAAAATCTACTCACAGAAGCTAAAAAGCTTGTAACTTACTTTGTGTTCTATGTATACTACACAGGTTTCACATTTAACAGTAACTCACAGGATTTTCAAAGTGACACAGTCATCAGAGAGGGATTTTGTCTTGCCTAATGATAGCATGATAATCTATTCAAGAGCTAGAAATGGCCCCAAAGAAACTATTACAGTGCAATAATGTACTGGAAAAGACATAATCAGAGCCCATAGAACTGGGAAGAAGCCTTCAAACAGAAGTGTTTTAACAGCGTTTGTTCCCAGCAGAACTACGAAGCCTGTCTGGCTATACTCTGTTGAAGAGGAGTCTGAGAGGCACAAATATTCATGAACTTGGCTGGCAGCTGAGCGGCAGATTTCTGTGCTCCTGAGGGAACTTGAGAAGCACAAACTGCAAAAAGCCATCCAGAGAGAAATTAAAGGGTGAGTTACAAGCACTAATAGCCTACAGGCTGAAAGGAGTCTGTATATCCAAGCAAATGCCCTCACTCCCAAACCCAGACACAGTGGGGTGCCCTGCTGTGGCTCAGACTTGGTTGCCTCAGCAAGCAGTAGGGACAATCAATACATGTTCGTTTGAGAAAAAAAAATTTAAAAAGGTAGATCAGGAAAAAACATTTTTTGTAACTAAATACAGAGCTTTTGTCTGACTTGGTCTCCATCAATTGTTGCATGTTAAAGCACTGAGTTGTCCTAAATTTTGTGAAAGCCACAGACTGAGTAGCACAACTGTTTTATTAGCAATAAGTGACATCAGAGATGATGTCATGAGACCACAATCACCACTGAACTTCCTGAGAAGCTAATGTCAGGCAGAGATCCTACTATAAGTATGGCAATAAACTGTTTCCATTTGGCATTCCTGCACAGCATAGGGTGCAAGCAAATAGGCCCTTCCTAAAATCCACAGGGTTTTTCTAGTTCTGCTTAGTAAACTACATATGCCTAGAGAAATTCTCCGTCAATTCATCAATGCTTCTGAAAGCTGCACACTGGACTATACAGTATCGAATTTGCAAAGATCTATAGTTGCTGTATCAAATTAATGTCAGCAGCAACGCAGACAGTAGTTTTTAAGAAATTGCTTAGTGTTGCTGAGGATCAGCTCTGGCTGAATGAAGGGCATTTGGAAGAATTCTGAGAAATCAGAGAAGCTTCTCAAAATGAATATTTTTCTACAGGACTTCTGAATTTTGAAGGGTGTAGAACTTTGTTCATCAGGTCTCAAAATGAACAAATGCAATGATGTCTTGATGGTTTTTTAGGATTAAATACTTCCTTCCATAGGGTTTCTACTAAGTAGATGCAAAAGAGCAAAGGGTTTGTGTGTGTAAGGAAATAAATATTTTATAAGGGAACAATATCTAGTAACTTACATGGCCTCATTTCTCACTGTCTCAGAGGGCAATGACACATAGGAATTCCTAGAAAAGCAAGTTGGAAAAAATATGTCTGATTTGAATGTGATTTACACCCTCCACAGAACTCAGTGCAGATAAGTATTTTGCTTGAAAACCTTAAAAAAATTTGTTGAGATAAGAGGCACATCACGCAGTGTTGATGCAGAGCAAATGAAAAGCTCTGAAAAGCCAAGTTCAGGTCAATGCCAAGCGCCGAACCCCTCCAGAACCACGAGAGGCAGCAGTGAGTTTTCCAAGTTAAAAAAAACCCCAAACCAAAACCCAACAACAACAACAACAAAACCCCAAATCAAACATGCTTATATACATAAAAGGGCACAGGAATTTTCCATGGGGGTGGGGAACAACAATAGAGAAGTGGTGACCTTGGTATGGCGCCTGGAGCCTGAACAGCTTGGCTATTGTATGGAAACAGCTGACTTCTGCACAGGAAGCAATCATTGCTGATTAGGGACTCCAAACCCCTCTGTCTCCTTCTTTGTGTCCTTTTTTTTTTTTTTTTTTTTTTTTTTTTTTTGTGCAAAAGGCAAAGCTCCGGAGGGCTCTTCAGAATCTCACCAAACTCCCCCTGGCCTGCTACACCGGGGTGCATGCGTCACGGGTGGCAGGGAGGCAGCAGCCAGGGACCCTGAGGGGCCCTGCTGTTCCAGCGCTCCGGCTGCCAGGGGACACGGGATTCAAGGGCAGACGGTTCAGCCTGGAAGGCACTTTTGGGGACACGGTCACTGATAGTCTGCAGTGGACCTGGGATGTGGCCTTCTGTTTCTTGTTGACTCTGTGGGCTTGTTCCCAGGTATCCCAGTTTAAAGAAGAAATTTTCATTATTAGTGCTTTAATGTGTATTTCCCCTGCAGCCTTTTTTGTAACAGGTTTTAGCAATGAGTTAAATGTTAAATTACTGCCAGATAGAAAGTTGTCAATTTGAGGATGAGCTCCTTAAAAGCATACTGTGTGGAAAAGCTTCAGCTTTACTGGCTCAGGAATAGGCATGTGGAGAACAAAATGAAGCACAAAAACAGCCTCCTGGTGAGCAAGAAAAATTGTAGGTTTAATTGCACACCATGAGTTTTGTTAAACCGATGTACACTGAATGCACAGAGGAAGAAAGACAACTGCGAACACTGCAGCCAGCTGGGAGCACGTCAGTAGGGAGGTGCTTGCAGTTCTTGTGGATTTGGTTAGGAAAGCCAGCTCCAAAGATATGGGGAGCACTGAGTGGGGATGTAGATAGAATGACAGAAAGGGGAGGGGGACACTGAAAAGCCGAGTAAAGTTCCTCCCCTCATCTTCCAGTGCAGGAACCAGGGAGGAAAAGACAGAGGGGACAGCAAAGCAGCAGAACTTAATTAATTGGCTGGAAAAGCTTCAGAGGAAAGCGAGCCTTGCTCCATAAGCTGCCTCAGTCTCTCCTTCTTCTCGGGAGCTCGTCCTGGTGCCACTGTGTTACACAGCATGCCCCTGGGTGTTTCGGCTCATGACCATGAGGAACGCAAGTATAATGAAGAATTTAAGCAACTCCAGACTTAACCAATAGCAGAGCTAGGCTTTTTCAGATTTTAATGATGGATTTGTGTGTCTGTAGAGGCAGTTAGGGGACTTAAGCTGCTTTAGGCTTATAATATTTAGACTGTAGTTATCTTAACATACTTTATCTAGTGACACCCACATTTGGTATTATGCTGCTTACTAACTGCCTGCTCCGTTCAGGGCAACCAAGAGACGCTGTGACTACCCTGTCCCACTGCAGTGCTTTACAGGTCTCCTGCTACCTGGTAGCTTCAGATGCAAATTGCTAAAGATGCAGCACTGTGACAAAGCAGTTGAGATCCATGTTGATGAAACGGTGTTACTTAGTCAATGAATTTTACATGAAGTGATTCAGACTGCTATCAACTAAAGGAAAGGAGAGGCCAAGGGATGATAGTCTCTGTGTGACAGGATGTTTTTTAAGGTATCATTTAGCTAAATCGTTAGGAAATACCAGTGGAACCAGAGGTCACAATATCATGTTTACTCTTTTACTAATCTGTTTGACATTCTAGACTTTTGGTTAATAAACTCATCTGGTTTGTGATGATTGTAAGCTTTAATTTCCACCGTGCTTTTAATATCACATTCAGGGAATGCAAATAGAAGCAGCTGTTTAGTCTGTCAAGTTTGTGGGAGGATGGCTAAAGTTGGAAATGCATAATGAACAAATGTTAAAACTGATATAAGATGTTATATTCCTCCATCACCTCCTTTTAAATCATTGCCAGGAAATCTCACTTTGCTCTGCTGACCTTCTCTCTGTTTCAGGTATCAGTACAAGTCTTTTATGTAGTCACTTCTTCTACAGGGGTGGATCTGGGATTTAGACAGATGTCTTTTCAGAGATGCATTGAGAATACTTAAAAATATAGCGAGCCTAAATTAATTAGTAGAAAGAATTTTTATATTAAGTGTGTCTGAGATCTTCAGCCTTCCAACACAGAGGACTTTCTTTCAACACGGAGTATCCAAGAAGCCCCAGGAAATTGTTAGGCATGTTTGGAAGTGACATGGCTGATTTCTAAACAGTGCTTATCTTGAAGATATGTTTTACTTTTAAAAGACACAGTCATACTAAGACAGTCTTTACCACATGGTATTCTTTACCAGCCTGCTTCCTTGATTTCTGCAGTGTGGGAAAAGTATACTTCAGCAGCACCTAATTTCTAAAACAATGTCTTAATCTCACAAATTTGGCAAATTAAAATTTTGGTTTCTATTATATTCTATTCATCACAACACTAATACCATTTCTAGCAGGACTGCCTTTCAGGTGAAAGATGTCAAGGCTGGAATTTATTTCACCTAGTTTTAATTGTGTATAGTTATGGGAGCAGCCTCAGCCAGAGTCAGGAACCCTCTTCAGTCAACTCAGATCAAGAGGAAAATTCATTTTTTCCTAGTTCAGGTCTATCAACTCACCCTGAACTTCCCTGTGTGAGGCATTAAAGTTCCTGATGGTACCCAAATGTCAGCCATTAAAAAACATGTTGAATAGATGTCCCTGTGGGGATCACCATGTACATATGTCTGTTGGTAGTGGCCATTGTGCTTGTTTGTTCATCAGACACATCAGACTTTGGTCTTTAAGATGACCAAAGCTTTATAACCACTCTTAGGATTGTTTTTATATGGTGTTCTTGGATGGCCATTATATGCTTACACATCATTACCCACAACAAAGGCCTATCACGACTGAAGTCTTTAGGCATTATTGTAATCCTTAGCATTATTATCCAAATTCTTACTGGCCATATTTTTTCATAACATTTGAGCAAAAATGTCCTTTGGTCTCTGAGCTGAATTGCTTTCTCCTTACTGCAGTAAATTAATATTTCAATAAGTTGATAGTCTTTTGATTTCTCTAATGTGTATCCTGATGCACTTTGTTTAGCATATCCTGAACTGTCTTGGTAAAAAAATGACAAAACTTTATAAAACATTGAATTCCTCCCTTTTCTCATTATTTTTCTTGTTATTTACTTTTGTGTGATTTTCCTTTCACTCTGCCTTTTCCTTAAGTTCTGATCCAGTGACTCTTCTCCAGCAACACTGTGCCAGACAGACTGCCTGCTTGCCCTGCCTGCTGTGTCCCTGCCCCAGCTTGGCCTCACCCCATGGCTCTGAGCCTGCTGTGGGAGCCTCATGAAGTCTAGATTGAGACAGACAAGAGATCAATAGCAAAAAGAGATATTCTTCTCCCTTTCACACTGGATGGCACATAGTCATTAGAAGCAGATGGAAGTCAGAAGGCTTTTATAGAGTGCCTGAATAGTTGACAAAGAGGGGATCTGCCAGCAGTATTTCTAGACATGAAAATTTAAAAATAGGTTTTGCAACCAAAGTGGACTGTGAGACGATGATACTATTTTTTTTTGGTAATAATTTCCTCCTCCCACACAACACACCATGCATTCCCACACACCCTCATTGACTTTTTGGTCTGATGTTTTCCTCTCTTTATGAGCCTTTCAAGATGACTAAGTAGCAGAGCTATCCCCAGCTACCAAAACCTGCAGTTTGTGATCCATACACTGGGCTCAGACCTCAGACTCAGTAACTGATTTGTGAGAGAGAAGTTACTTCTGTTTCCTTCTTACCAGCCTCATCCCCCTGCAGTCTGAGACCTCCTGAAATACTTCTGGTACGGAGATGTCAATTAAGTAGAGTACATGTGTATCTCTTTCCATTGGACCCTGTAACAGAAAAAGGGAGTTATTCCACGGGCTGTGATGAGAACACTTATTCGTCAGAAACAGCTACATTTTGTCCTTATGTTCCCACGTTCAGTTACACACTTGTTCACATGGCAGACTCATAGGGTACTCATTTGCACTTGCAGTCAGCCTAGGCTTTATTGTGAGACTTCATGAACAACCAGAAATCCTGCAAAGCCAGAGGCTGAACACTGCTCAGTAGCCATATAACAAGAAAAATAGTGTTGAGTTGAGTTGCCTTCACAGTGTCTTGGTTGATGGCTGAAGTGACCCTCTCTCAGTGGTAGTGTCCTTCTCAACTGTGTTTCTTGTACCACCCAATCTGCCAATTACAGTGGAACGACACTCGGTGTTCTAGCCCTTGAGTTTTACTCCCAGTTACAGTATTGCTCTCCAGGGCTGTTTGGCGTCATAAGTGTAGGTGACCTTTCCTTTCTGAGAGAAACTCTGAACAACAGAGCCCATTGCATCAGCACAGCCAGATACAAAATGCTTTTAAACCCTTCTATAATGAGAGTGCTATTCTTATGGAGAGGGAAGGAGAGAGAGGAGGCAATTCTACATGTCATCCACTTCCACCAGAGGTTCCTGAGGATACTGTTATTACTAATGTGTACTGTTTTCTGCAGCCCAGAATAATGCCCACCCTCCAGTACAATTTGTGCCTGCTTTAAGGTGCTGCCATCCGTCCCTCTGGAACAAACACAGGAAATGCATCAGGAGGCCTCGGCTGCAGATGGAAAGCACATCACCGAGCGGCACTTACGCTGTGAGATCCCCCAGATGAAAGTCTATTTCAATGAGCATTGTGTTTCAAGGTCCACTTCCTCCGAATCTGGAAAGCTTAAGAAGGAACATCCCACTTGTGTCTGCTGACACAAAGGGCTGCTGTGGCTTGGGAGATGTTATCGGCCTTCCCGTGCCACGGCAGCAGCCTTCCAGTGGCGTCTCCCAAGAATTACTCATTGTTCCCGGGGAGGCTTGACTCCTCTGGGTGGGATCTCATGGCATCCAGTTCAGATGGAAGTAGGTGTTGCTGGGAGGCCAGCCAGACTCATGACAAAGATCTCTGGCAATGGAGGAGTTACATTGGGGGACCAAGCTAACAAAGTTCATAGTGATCACAGAAGCAAATACTGATTCATAAAATGCGTCCCTTTTTGTTGGTTGTAGTTACTAAGTACTGCTTAGAACAATCAGATATGAGTCTTAGCTCCTGGGCTGAGCTTTAGAAACTGAGATGTCTTTGTCCTTTTTTTTTTTTTTCATGTACTCAGGCACTATTGATTTCTACATACTCTTTCCCATAGTTGTCAATTTGGAGCTCAGTTATGTCACGGCCACCTTAAATGAGGAAATAAGGAGTGATCCATGCTTTTAGAGATCATCACTTGAAATCCAGGGCTTCTGGGATACACACATGACCCTTGAAAGGCTCTAATCAGGTTCAGTTTGCAGAAGCCTCTTGCAAGGTGGCTGCACACTCACATTATCCTAACATCTTGTCTCTAAAATTAGAGTGGAGGTATAAAAAGCAACTTCCCTGGGAGACTTCCTAGAACTGGTGCATCTGGAGCCAACTGAAGATACTGGGAACAACCGCTTTTTTCACAATGATTTGGCTGTGTCTTCCAGATTGCACCTCAAAGCACAAAAGAGGAAAAGGAAAAATGACCTGAACATTTCCGGAATTTTGCAAATCTTTGATTTGCAGTCTGGCAGGCTCACATTTGAACTGAGGAATTTATTCTTTTTATTTCCTCATCTCTCTTCTGTCATACCAGTAAATCCATCTCTGGTTTCTCTTCCTTATCTCTTTTACTTTTTTAGGAGGTCAGTAGAAGATAAACTGCAAAGGAAAAATGTCTGTCAGCAGTGATTTCTTACATATAAATGAAAAATATTGAAAACATATATTTTGGAGAGGTACAGAAGAGAGGCAGCAGAGAGAAAGAGACACGGCCTTTCCCAAAAGAAAACTTTTAGTCTGCCTTGCAAGCAATGGAAATCCCAATTTTAGAAATTATCCTAAAGGCTAATAAGGTACAACATTGTTGGCTATGGCACATGGAAAAAAAGAAAAAAAAGCTTTTGTAATTCTGTCTCTCTCGCCGGAGGAATGACATGAAGCCAGTCAAGCACATCAGGGGGAAATATTAATTTGCCACAGACATAGTCTAAGAACATTCAGCTAATACTGGTCATGCATAACTATGCCTTATACCCATGCCATAGAGGTGTATCATGTTGTTTGGTAAAACGTGAACTTTTGAGTTTTGCATCAATGGCAAACCTGCAAGCTCCAGTTAGTTAGAACTCCAGCAATCAGCATGTAGGGAGCCTGGTGGACTAAGGACAGAAGCTCATTGCATAGTTTTCCTAAAATAACGTTGTTATTTTGTGTAGTATATGCTACAACTCCATGGCAACGGAGCCAGGGAAAAATGGTGTCTGAATGGTGACAATGATGTTGAAATACCTTCTGATAACCTCACTCACCCCATTTCTGGACCAAGTGTCATGCTAGTCAGCTGCTGATGGCATATTGGCATCAGTTTCCTCTAGACTGAAGCTGAGAGAGGTTTTGAAAGAATTGCTGACAAAAAAGGCCAAATGTATGCCTGGAATAACTTTTTGGTTTAGTGGTTACCACAGGAGTGGATTTGGCCTACGGTTGCATTTAAACCACTTTCTCAAGGATGCTGTGCTGTTTCTGTGGGGGCAAGAGAGAGTGCTTCTGACCCATGAGCACAGCAATCAGTGCAGATATAACTGCTGTGGTGCCGGGAGCATGCCACATGGCTCATGGAGAGAGAGAAGGATACTATTAACAGCTGACAGGATGGCAGAAGGATGAACAAAAAAAGAAATCATTACAAATGCATGAAACTGAGAAATTCAAGGTATCACTGCATGAAATCCCCAGGTCATTTACAGCCGGAACTGTAAATATTTGGCACAGTTTAACAAAAGAGAAAAGAATAAATCCATAACTGTTTTTCCATCTTACAGATCAATTTGTGGTGGGTAATTCCTAATGCAGGTCAGAGCAGCCTGTAGAATGTCAATAAGTACTGTTTCCTTGGGCCATGATGAGTCAGTTCAGTTGTTAATGTTCTACAGGGCTCAAGACAGCTCTGTGAGTACCCACTGGTAGTTGGATACACCATGAGATAGACACAAAACTCCAACAACATACAAGGCAACAACATGCTCTGCTCAGCTGTGCAGCTATGGAGCTGTTACTGAGCATCTCCAAAGATGGAAACTCCCGTTTTATGAGGAGTCATATAGAAAAGACAAGAGATATTTGGTACAAGTTACTTCTGGGGAGATTCCACAAGAGGAAAATTTTTCACAACGAGAGTAAACAATCAGCAATTGTAATAATCTCCCTAGGGAAGTTGTGGATTCCCCAACACTGGTCATTTTTAGGATTTGGCTGGACAGGGTGCTGGACCATTTTGTCTAGACTGTGCTTTTGCTGAGAAAAGTTGGATCAGATGATCCTTGAGGTCCCTTCCAACCTACTATTCTATGATCTCTCTCAGTGATGGGAATTGCTGCTCACTGCTACAGGTGGTAGCTGGCTGGAGCTTCTGAGATTTATGGGATTATATTTAAGCACCCCAAAATAGAGGTTAGATAGAAGTAACATATCTAAACTTTGCATGCCTGGCACTGCCTAACTCCCACCGATTTGTGAGCTGCAGAGTGATGCACTTTGGAGACCTTCAATCAGTGCCTATCTACGTGTTTAGGCATTGACACCTTTAGCTGGCAATGGAAAAAAGCTTTATCCCTGGTACCAAAGACGAGACTAAAGCAAACAGAGTTAAAAATAAAACCAACACTCTTGGAAGGAATGTCAGGAAGGGGTCTCCCCAGTTAACCAGAATAGCAAGCCCTTCATCTTCTGCAAGAACATGATCTTTATGTGTAGCACCCAGGCCTCCTGGAACCCCTGCCAGGGAATATTAGCTGCTCACTTTGGACTTACTGATATTGAGGGAGTGACAGCTCTGCTGCACAAAAGCAAGGAGCTCCTTTGGAAGCAGGACAACTCTTCTGTGTGATGGTGATAAATACAGATAGCTTCTGGACTAGGCTAGAGGGCTGCCAGCGAAAGTGACTTGCTGAGAAAATTTATGTACTTTTGTCACTTTCCTAATCTGAAAGTTGAAAGTGACTTCAAGGCAATTCCAGACTGGGCAGGTCTGACAATAGAAACAGACAGACATGGCACAAGTCATTAGCAGAACTGGAAAACAAATACTAAAACCAATGAGCATGACAGATACCGTTTTATTGGCTGTGTACTCCTTTTCTTCCCCACACAAAACCATGTCACTGGCGACATGAATATTTCTTAGACTGTTATTATTCAGTATTTCTAGTGTTATATAGAAAAAAAAGAAAAAGTGGGTATTTTTTTTATCTGACTACCTGCCTCTTCCTGACAGTTCAATTTTTTTGGAGCTGCATTTTCAAAGAATACAGTAGCTGTAATACTACATATATTGTCCTTGCCTACATGCCACTTCAGTGACGAGTTGGTATCTACCACTGATGTTTAAACTGGTTGAGCATTAAAAACATTTGCAATCTTAAAGAGATGCATCAGGTCCAAGGAACAAACTAAGGTGATGTTTTCCCTTAGTTAATGCCATCCATTTCTGCCTGCAAGCTACATCTTTACATTATTTCCAGGCAGTTTTTGTAGTCAGGAAAAAATTATTGAAGAACAGTTTGTCATTGATGTTCCCGTAGGACAAATACAGGTTCAGGAATGCAAGAGCCTGGCCTTTCTGCTCTGATAGAAAGCTATTAGCTCAAGGAAGAAAAGGAAACCGCTGGCTGATTTTTGCTGCTTCTTGGCTGAAACACCCTAGTTTGCTCTGATCTATGATCCTGGACAATGACTCTCTTGGCCACTTGCAATAGACATGTCAGGATCTGTCAGTATGGATGAGTAGGAGGTCTGGCACACACTCATTTGATCAATAAAACTCCCACCAACTCTATTTGCTCAGCTTTGCTCCCAGATGACTTGCTGCAATCATGTCACCATAACTTACCTGAGAGCAAACTTTACACCTTGTTCCAAGAGTTTGAGTGTCCGTTGTTTTCCATGTGGACAGTCAAGGCTTTCAGTGGTATTTTTAGAATATTGTGGTGTTGGAAAGTCCAGTAGTCCCAACCACCACAATCAGCCTAAGGTTAATGTGTAAAAAAAACCCCTCTTGTTTCCAGATTTTATAACAGCAAAGTACTATATATAGCTTTGCAGGTGATAAGGGTAATTCAGCCTGATACTTAAAGGCACAAGGTCATCAGCAGTGAGAGCTGGAAAGAAATGCTTCACGCCATGTGTAGCAATGTCTGATTGGGTAAGGTCAGCATGATTTGTCTGTAATTCCATTTCACGTGCTACTTGTTACTACACAGGCTGAATACCAGATAGGGTTGACTAATAACTTCACCCACTGGGCCAAATCTAAGTTCTGAAATGATGGTTATTTTTAGGAATGCAAATCAGCCCAGTGGCTTACTGAATCAAATTTACTCCACTTGTTACCTCAGAAAACCTTCTCATCTTTTTTACTTCTATAATAAATTTTCCATAAAGCTCCTATCTTCTTCTTTGATCAGTATCAAAACTTAAGACTTTGTCATCTTCTCTTTCTGTAACACAAACTTGCTATTTCTAGCACAATCTAACACCGGAACTCCCTCTTGGAGCTGATCTCATTCTTCTCTGTAAATTCCCCTTCCAAAGACTTTATCTTCATTCAAGGTTCTAGGCAACATAAGAGAGCAGATTAGCTGAGCATTAAATGCAAAAGTCATGGGCTTGGTTCTGAGCCAGCACATCACCTAATTTTGACCTCATTTCCATAATTTGTAGATGAAACTGGCAACAGTTCTTAGACTTAGTAATGATCCGAGAACAGGAAGAAGCACCTACTACAGCATGATGTCAGGTCTGGGGTCTCCGTGTGTGTGACAATACCACAGACTGAACAAAGCAGCTCTTGGACACAAAGGTAGCAGGATGTCCTCCACTCACCCACCGCTCCATCCCAGTGCTTCCAGAGCAGGCTGGCTACATGCATATGTTGCCTGCCTGCTCTGGAAACACAGCCTGCCTCAGCTTGTTTAGGTCTCATGGGTTATGTCTCAGGCATTAAGACATAATGGTTATCTTTTTTTGTGGGGTAATTTTTTTGAGTTCAGAGTGATCTAAATAATGACAGGATTGCTTTTCATCCCATCCAGCAGGTGTTTTAGTGGACATGCATGCTATGGCTTGAGGCTAGGGGCCATGAACTTCTGCAGAGGACAAAGCATACTGCATAAGTATGTAAGCCAAGGGAGACAACTCATGAGCATCCATTAAAACTTTTGAGACTAGCCTGCTGAGTGACCTGTCACTCAAACTACTCTAAGAAATCTTATTGCATTGATTCAAACTGGACTGAGGTAACACTTAAGTGATGTAGACACTTGTATGTGTAGTGCTCAGCTGGATCTCCTCCACTTAGCATAAATCTCTCACAGACACCAGTGTGCCAGGGATCTAAAGCTAAAGCAAAGGGTTACAGTAGGAATCTCTCCAGGCTTATAATCACAGTGAAAAGGCAGGAAAAACCCTCTAAACCCCACTCACCTTTGAAGTATACCTCTGTTTGCACAAGAAGGTGGACTTTCTCAGAAAGACTGTCTGGAGAAAACCCTGTCATGTCTCCTTCCCCATTTGTCTTGATATCTGCCTTGCACTGGAGAGAGGAAATCCAGAAGCCAGTCACTTGCCTGGGATACAGATGCAGCAGTGGGGTGTTTGACCAGGGGTCTGGGTTACACACCAGCTGGTGCCAAGCTGCTCCTACAACAGAGTGGCACAAAAAAGTAACTTGAGAATAGTGCTCAATACTTCTGCAGTTGCCTTCCCTTTCTCCCTCCCTGCTCACCTCACCTTTGCCTCAGACTCTTCCACAAAGAGTTGCCAGCTCTGAAGCTCGGGTAGATAGATATAAACAAGTCCTTTCAGCCTCCCTATAATCCATCCTGGGTTATGTTGAGCTGCAGAAAGATTTGCCTTTCTCTCCTTGGCATTTGTTACTACTTGTGCCAAAGGCTGTTCATACAAGTCTGGGGACCAGGCACACAAAACGTTGGAGCAGGGGGTCAAAAACTGAGGCTCCTTTGTCCTTGATCTGCCTCAGACATCCAATGGAGTGATACACTGGTTCTGATTCATGTGTATATCAACAGCAAATACTCACACCACCCCCCCGGGCCTCCTTCACTTCCCCAGTCTTCTCCACAGAGACTCTGGGTATATTAATTCCAGCTGGGCACACAAGTTCAGAGAGCCTCCGTGGAAGGAAAATAGTGAAACAAAAGGAAGAGAGAGACACTTTCAGTGCTGTTTTGTTTTGCTGCAGGAAGTTCAGAGACAGCCGTTCAGACAGCAGAAACTACAGGTCACAGAGTGGGCACTTCCTACGAGACGGGAAGCCGCAGCTCCCTGTATATGGGGCTGCGGCGGGATGCTGTCTCCATCCCCTCCTTTGGACTTTTATTGCCGCAGCCGGCGCCGCCGCGGCTCAAAGGCACGACTGCGAAGGGCCAGGCACCCTGCTGCCACGGGAGCTCTTCAAACAGCTCTGTGCTCAGTGCCGCGTGTTGCCATCTTCCAGCACAAGTCTGTGGCTGAGCTATGAAGAGACACGCAATACCAGGAGCACTGGGAGAACAATCACTCTGTACCAGAGGCACGTGGCTGTGTATGCATGGATCATGAATGGTGTTCCTATGGCACATTTATGAGGAGAAAAAAGCAGCTGTCAGAAAAACTACCTAAAACTTGTCTTCTTTAATGTATTTAATGATTTATGTCATACCTTAAATGTCTAGTAAATTTACCAACATGAACAGGTATCTGAGGAGAATATAACTATTCTTTTAATAAAATTGATTTTAAAAAAAAATTCAGCTGTGCCTTCCAGCATTAGTTTATAGGTTATATCCTGTATTTATTACTCTTAAAGTTGCTGTTTACATTTCACAAATGCAATGTAAGCTCTGTGTATTTACTGTAATGGTAGGCCATGTGGAAACACAACAAACTTAAGGCTCCTCTAAATATTGATGAATTACAGTCTAAAGAATCACAGAATCACAGTATTCTAAGTTGGAAGGGACACACAATGATCAATGAGTCCAACTCTTAAGTGAATGACCCATACAAGGACTGAACCCCTGTGTGTGAGAGAAACAGAGACACAGAGAGAAAATTAGTACACAGAAGAAAAATATCTAGCTCCTGGCAGAAAATGTATGCACATATAAATGTGTACATATATTTATTCATGTATATATTCTGTTTCTGCTGACTTTGTTGAAGGAAAAACACAACAGGATCATCTGTGACTCTAATTTAGGAGTCCCAACACTCAAAAAGATCAATGCACCTTGAAGACTTTTCTACTCTGTGCTGGGCAGTAAGGGTCTTTTGCCATCTGCACATTGCACCAGAATGGCTCTAACTTTTAGGACTGATAGAGGGTGACATGATATTAGACATAGCAGCCCTTCAGAGCTTGTTTTGCTGCTGGTCCAACCATCCATGAGGAATAACTGCCAGAGATTTGATTCTCACAGAAGTGCCAAGATGACAATTTGGCTTCATCTATCACAACTCATTTTGATTCAAGTGATATCATCAGTTGCAATATTGTGATTAAAGCCGTCAATACACTGACATTCATAAATACAATTAATACTCAGAAACCTGACCTTAATTTTCTATACCACGATTATTATGCTGTCTTGAGCTCAGGAACCAGATGTGATATAGTGTTTCTAATTTAGGCTTTTGAATAGTCTTCCCAAGACTAAATATGCTACCATTTCAAAAAAATAAAAGTGTGAAGCTAAAACATGCAAATTGATATATGAAGACATCAAATTTTGGAAAGATCCCAATCCATCTTATCTTTATGAAAAACCAGTGAGTGTGGTGATGCAACAAAAAGGGAGAGCTGAATGGCTCTGAAAGCTTCTAGGTTTTCCAGTTGTTCCAAAATTGTTGAGTTGTTGCACATCAGATAGAAACCTGCTTTGATCTTGCGGTTTGTGCTGGGAAGTGTAGAACTGTCAGCAAGAAAAGTGGCCTAGTGGAGTGCTGATATTCTTGTACACCTGTAAGAACCAGCTACAAATGGAACTGGCATGATTTCCAGGGCTGTGGGAAAAAGATGAAAACCGCATGGAGAGTTATGTAGGGAAATTACAGGAAATTTGTTAATTACAGGAGTTATGGAGTGATTTTATATGAGGATTCATGTATACATTTAGTTACTGAGCTATGTTTCCAAATGGATGAATATTTAGGAAAAAACCCCTCACCTTTTTTTCAGTTAAGCTGAGGTGACTGTAACAGCTCATATTATTTTTCATGTAAGTTCATTCCGTTCTTCTTAAGCCCAAGGGGTTACTTCATTACATAGTAAAAGAACATAGAGATTGTTTAGAACAGCAGCCTAAATTTGTTTCAAGTTTGAGTAGGATTACTTAAAGAAATAAAAAATGAAAAAGTGTTTCAGAAAACAATAAGTTTAGTAATTGCTTAGAAAAGATTTCTGCTAAAAAGATTACATCTTTTAAGTTGCTAAAAGACTTCAAATTGGGGAAGATTCAAGCAATTTCTGAATTATCAGAATTTTCCAAGAGCTGTTTTACTTTAAAAAAGTAACAACACCAAACCACTCCACTAATTTGTTGTATTTGGAAAGGACTACAGAAGTATATCACCCTGTTTTCATCTTGCCCATAACCACAATGTTTCTATATCAGTTTTGCATTTTATAGAGTTGCAAAGGAGCTGGGGAAATCCAAATGAATTATTTCACCTACAGAGCAGGAAACACACTGGAAAAATTCCTATGGCATACACAGGCTGTCGTGCACTGTCCTGTCCCTTGATCTCACTGCTGCACAGAGCAAGGGGCTCCCCTACAGAAAAGCTTTAAAGGCCATGACCCTGCCTTTAAAAGACTGTGCTGGGTAGATCATGCTACCCTGCCCATGCCCCTTTGTAGCCATTTATACTTGGGTCAAATACATTTCAAGTATTTAAATTCACAACTGGTTTGTATTGCCAGGCTGTCACAGAGCAGCAACAGTAGATAGATCAATTTCATTGCAGTCCATTGGGCTCAAAGGAGAGTTGGACAGAGTCCCTCCACATGATGATTGCATTTTAAGTGGGATATCTGCTTCAATAAACTGTGTTCTGTGTTAGTTAAATAGGCTGAATTTCAGCTGACTGAAATGTATTCTGCATTCAGCCCCACCAGGGGTGGGAGGACTTCAGCACAGACTGGCTTTTGGTTTTTAGAGACATTCTGCAAGAGATGAGAACTCTGCTCTTCACTGAAGCAGTGGCAGGTCTGATCCAAAGGTCATTGAGGCTGATGGAAGAGCTCCAGATAAATTTAATAGCCCTGGAACAAGCTGTAATTTATACTTTGCTGTCCTTTCTTTTTTTTTAAAAAAAAATTTTTAGATATCCACTTTTCTGTATATAGCCACACCTTTCCTGTTTCTTATTTCTTGTTTGCATTTGCCTATTTAAGAGCCCTTCACAGACTGGACAAAAGTGAGACAGAGGAGAAGTGACCAGAGTTGTTAGTCAGCTTGGGTTATTTCTCAAGTCCTGGGGTGAAAAAATTCCAATTTTTATTATTTGTTGTTCCATATTTCTGATCTATTGTCATCAAGCTGAAATATTTGCTTTATATTGCTAAATAGAAAGATATTCAGAAAGCGTTGCAGTTTGTTAGTCACTCTTTCATGAACTATCTGAACATAAGAAAAGCTAGCTTGCATTTGCTTCTATTAAAAAGGCAGAATGTTTTCTTCTGAGGGACTTTTACATGTTGATTAAATGGATCCTTCTGTGTTTTCTTCAAATCATACCAGTGGTTTCTTCGTCATCTAGAATGTCTTTCCTTGGACAAACCTAGCAATTTTCCACAGCCTTTTAATCTGCAGAAGTGCTGTTTCTAGGCCTGACAATTGTTTCCCTTATTGATAAAATTAATCAAAGAAAATAAAAAAGCATTAGCCATTTTACCAAAACATGATGAAGAATAGATAATAGTAAATTATTGAAAGATAAGTGGTGACATGATGTATACCAATCAATTGTAGTACAAATTTATGATGTATTAAATGAAATGTCAAAAACAGTAATTCAGTTTTGGGGGATTATATTTCACTGAGCAAGTGCAGAACCAGAAGTGTGAGACCAAAAACATGGGCAGAGATTCTGTCTTCATCCCTTCTCATTGAGAGTATTTGAGTGTTGGTTGTACGGCACAGGAGAGCGATGGGTAGAATCTTGTATGGAAAAATGAGATTCACAGGAATGAAAGGCTTCAAGATTCAGAAAGATGTTTTTGTTCCCTGCTAGCAATTCCTTGTTCCAACCAAACAGTGTGACTTGGCTTAGATAAGAAGGACTGTGCTCTCAGTGACTTTCATCCTCCTATCTCCTGAGGTCTTTCACAACCTTGAGATGAGAAGAAAAAGGGCTTGCTGTTATCAAGGGGGGTTACTCCCTTCTAATAATGCAAAAAAGTAGAATTTGACAAAATGAGGAGTTTTGCTTCAGTTCCTGAAACAATTCTTTCTTTGTGGTGGTTGAAGATATGTGTCACCAAGAAATTGTTTTTCTTTATATATATAAGAAATCTTTCAGACTCTAGGTCATCTGATGCTTAGATAACAAAAAGCCAGATGTAGCTTCAACTAAAGCAGACTTTTCCCTGATAACATTTAAAAATAAAGAAAAATGACTACTATTTGCGAAACTCTTTCAATTTCTGAAGGAAATCAGAATGCTTTTCTAACATAAGGAACTGATCTTGTGGCAAAAGGACAATCCTTACAGAGGGATTTTTGTTTTAAGATGATTTCCTCAAATGGGTGTAAAAGACATCCGTATTGTGATACCTTTTGTCCTTATCTTCTAATATATGTATGCTTTTTAGTTAGTGAAAAAAAAAAGGTTTCAAAGGGAAGCAATTTCTAATTATGTTTAACATTTGTGCCAGTTTAATGGACAGTAAGTCTCTTACTGTTGTTTAAGTGCCACTAACTGAATACACACGGGTACTCCTTTCACTGGCAAAACTGCGGTCATCCATCAACAGTTGTTCAATGAGGAGGGAATAAATCTTTTTTTTTGAGTGTAGTTGTTTAATTTTTAAACTTTTTCTTCCCAATCAAATGAAAACCTATTTTGAAATCGATGTCTGTTTTCTTGCTATTCCCACTGGCAGGCTTAGCATTGAATAATTCAGCAGACTGAGTAGCCTATGCCAAGTATAACCTCAAATCCCCAGACTTACTAAACTCAATTTCAAGTTTCTCACTTTAAGCAATACATTTAATAAATTATGTATTTTCCCTTCAAATATGCATTTTCCAATGGATTGCAAGTAGCTGAGACACCATCCCTTGATACTATTCATTTTCATATTAAAGGAAGAAAAAAAAGCTGAATATGGTGTAAATATTCCCCTAACCAAAAGCCTGACTGTTGGTTTTGTTGTTTTGGTTTGGGTTTTTTTTCTCATTGAAATCTAACCCTGGGAAAATGTGAGGATACAGAAAAATTATTCTGAGTTCCTGTAATCTGTACTAGATACTATTGCATGAAGAAAATGAGAGGTAAACATCTAATTAAGTGTATAATCATCTCCTTGTGTAATTTGCCAAAGGTATAATTTATTCTAAAATTACTGAGGAAAGTACAGAAGAAGGAATAATCAACACAGCCTGGTAATTAGGTATGTGTCCTCTGGCACATGGCCTGTCATATTTTAGACCAAAAGTGGGTCTGAGCTGCACATTTTTTATGCAGATCTTGACTGATTACAATCTTGCCAAAACTCAGGGTGTTTGGCTTATGGTGTTGGCAGAACCCAGTGGAAAGGGTACAGCTGTGTCCTGCATTGAGATCAGATTCCTACATCTGTAAACACTTATGGGATTTCAGATTGAATTTTAGCCTTATCACGCTCTCACGGATACATACCACAGAAAGCAATTAAGATGTTGAGAAATCTAAGTGATTGTAAAGCTTCAGGGCTCGTTAAAACAGCTTGTTATCCTCCTCAGGAGAAGGAAACATGGGGAAAAATGAAACCATAAAGAGCTACTATGACCTCTTCTGACCTCTCATCTTTTGCTTCTGAAAGCAATAGAAGAAAGATATTGAGCTCTGAAAGAGCATCCAAAGGAGGGCAACAAAGACCGTAAAGGGCCTTGAGGGGAAGCCATATGAGGAGCAGCTGAGGTCACTTGGTCTGTTCAGCCTGGAGGAGACTGAGGGGAGACCTCACTGCAGTTACAATTTCCTCATGAGGGGAAGAGGAGGGGCAGGCACTGATCTCTGCTCTGTGGTGATCAGTGGCAGAATCCGAGGGAATGGCCTGAAGCTGAGTCAGGGGAGGTTTAGGTTGGATATCAGGAGAATGTTTTCCACCCAGAGGGTGGTTGGGCACTGGAAGAGGTTCCCCAGGGAAGTGGTGACAGCACCAATCCTGGCAGAGTTCAAGAACCATTTGGACAATGCTCTCAGGCACATGGTGTGACTCTTGAGGATGGTCCCGTGCAGGGCTGCAGGTTGAACTCAATGATCCTTGTCAGTCCCTTCCAACTCGGGATATTCTATGATTCTGTAATTCTGCGATACAAGTGACTGTGCTAGTAACAGACAGATGCCCTTGAAGGTAGATCAATTCATTGCCATTCGCATCACAAGTGGAAGTAGAGCAGTGATCTAATCTGCAGAAGCTTTTATCAAACAGCTTGCCTTAGTCTTCTCCAATGACCTTTCTGCTTTAGTCCCTTGCCAAATTAACTTTGAAGGCATAACATGACATTCTAGACCCTACCCAGTGTCTGCAAAGGAGTTGTTTTCTGTTTTGAAATGCTCTAGTGGTGGGAGTCAAGGGCAAAAACATTTTGACATTGATAAGTAAATAACATCTAGTTCTTCCTTAGAATAATCCTCGGATAAAAAAAGACCCGATCATTATGCTGGTTGCCTGGGGGTCATATCTGCAGAATGAGTGGAAATGATAACAGCTGGCTTCATGTTCTGCAAGAGACTCGTTCTCTCAATTGTTCTGAGCACTACTTACTATGCAATACAGCAAGATCACTGACAAGACAAAATACTACTACTCTAAATCTCTGTGATGGGAAATGACCCCAGCAAGATTACTAGGACCAGTTGTACAGGAGACACCTTTTGAAGGGACAAGAGATCATTGTTTTGGAATCTGTCTCTTGAGGTAATGTGATTTGAAAGGTGCCTTTGTCAAAGGGGGTAAAAGAAATATAGAAACAGTGAAAACTAGAGAAAAGTCAGAATGTCTCCAAGGGGGGAAATAGTCTCTAGAAACAGAAAAACCAAAGCTACATTATATCAGCTATTTGACAGATTGGCTGGATGTTGCATCTGGAAAATATTGTAGGAATTTGCACAAAAGCTTTAATATTCCTTGAAAGTCATTTTTATTTTAGACTCTTCTTTTGGTTTGTTTTACAGCACTAACAATAGCAACTTTGTCCCATCTGAAGACAAAAAAAAAAGAAGAAAACTTTTCATTGTCCTTTTTCTTTATTTATAACTTTCAGGTACTTTTGAGAAACTCTTTATGTGGTAATGGGGAATAACTGGCCACTTATCTTTTCTGAGAAGAGCTACTTAAGTTGACTCAGCTGATTCAGTCCTGTGGTGTTTAATGAAATATGGAAGAAATTTTTCAATCTAGCACAACCATTATAATTTGTTGCTTGTTTGGAAATAGCTGCTATCTTTCTTAAGGCTCTTTGTAGTGTCATAAGACCTTCTGTACTCTCTTGAGAAATATGTTTCTAAGATCATATAAACTGAAAAACAAAAGACTGCATGAACCCCACTTTGGAGGAGGAAACCCTATGTCTGGAATAACAAATACTTTCATAACCTCAAAACAGGCAATACTCAGAAATAGAAAAAGGCAATAGAAGAAGAAAGGGGGAAAAAGGGATCAGAAGGCACTGAGGTTTTTACTGACTAGATATAGTGACATGGGTCTTCATTCCACAAGTCCGTCTCTCTCCTTTTTTGAAATCTGTTGGTTATTAAAGCTGAAATAGCTACTAAACCTTCCAGAAGAAGTGGTTGGTACACAGCTCTGTGGGAGTGCTGCTCTGAACAGATCCTCCCCTCATGGGCCCCTGATGCAAGTCACTACCTCTGCAGGGCAGGGTTTCTGTGAGACTTCTGAAATCTCATTAAAAATGTTATCTGCTCCTCCTACTTCTTATCAATATGTGATTTTTATTGCTTTCAGAACTAGCTGTCACATAAAAGAAAATACAATTCCTCTCCAGGTTGCTCTAGTGTTCAGATAGACTAATAAATGCACATTTTAGTTACCATACCTGATGTACTGAACAATATATGAAAAGTGAAGTAGTATTACAGTATAAATAAAACCACATGCATCCTCATCTCTGGAGAGATTGTTAGAGCATTTCTCTGGCTCGACCTTGAGACTAAATAGAACTCTTTCCATTAAGCAAACAAACTGCAACTAAAGAATCCACTGCAACTAAGTCAACACTAATTACTTGATCATAAAATGTTAAGAAGGAAATAGGCAAGGTAAAAAGGGGAAAAAAGGTAAACAAAAAAACATGCTGATCTGCTGCATTTCTCTTTTGCATACCTCCAGAGCTACATAAAGCCCTCGAGGAAACTCCTGGCATGTGGAGCAGGAGCATCTGTTATACATCCAATCACTTGGTTACCTTTCAAACTCAGAGAGCAGCCTAACTAATCAACAGAGATAACTATGCACAATTAGCTCTCAGAACTTGGTGCATGTTGCTGTGAAGTCTGAATGTGTAGACACAGATGAACCACACTCACATTCAGATTTTCCCAAGGAGAGAATTTGAGGAAAGCTTTAACATTGTCTCCACTATCTCTGCTACAACTCAGCTGAGCATCAGGAGTCAAGTTGCATCTGCCTCCCCCACCCCTGGGCAGCACTGCACCTTCTTTCCAGGGGCTTCAGGGCCACTGGGAAATTGCGGCAGTGAGGAAAGCCTCTGTCTTCTCCTGGCCCCAGGATGTGAGCTAGGATGCACTCCCTGATCTAGAGGGTCTGACATGGGGGCATCATCTCACTGCGAAGAGGCAGTTCCCTTCTGGGAACTTTATGGGAGCTGTGCCTGTCGCTGGAGCTGCCTGAGCCCCCCAGCAGTCATGCTGGGATACCGGCACTGTGAGAGGGCTTCAAGCATCAGGGTGGGCAAGTGAGCACATCAGGACTTCCCAGAGGCAATAAAAACACACAACATGAGCATCCATCACCAGCCCCTGAGACTCCAGAGAGTCTCCTCCTCCAGAGAGTCTCACCCCCTTCCAAACACACAGAGATTGAAAACCTGAGGGCATGGAAGAAGCTAGAGAGTGCACAACAGTCTAATTAAAGTCATCATTGAGCTTTAGTTAATATATAAATACATAAGCTGTTGGTCCAAGACAGATGTGCAAACAGTTTAAATACAGTTGAAAGAAAAAGCAAGAATTATAATCTGACCCTCTTGTCTCCACGGCTCTAGGGAAGCAAGGAAAGATGAGGGAAGGTGGACACCTGAGGCAGAAGTGGGTGGAGAGGCGTTAACCTGCAGAAGCACCATATAGTGTGAAAACTAATCTAGAAGATACAGAATTGTGTGACAGAAATAATCAATTTCTGGTTTTAACTCACAAACAAGTTGGAAGAAATAACTATAAAGGCAGAGACAGGTAGGAGAAAAGAAAAGGGCCATCAGGAGGATTTCAGAAGGAGGCAAGCAAAGGGAGCATGTCCCCAAGCCAGGGAGAAGGAGCAGTGTGCCCAGCATGTGTGGGAAACAGCACATGCATGGGGGACAGATGCAAAGGGAAAAACCACTCCCCAGGCCAAGTGCTGGAGATATGAGCAGTCCTGTTGACAGGCAATTGAAGAGGAGCCAGTGCTTATCGTCCCCACTTAGACTGCTGTGACTTCATTTGTTACACTTTGGCTTCCTTTTTGAATGTTTGCATCTGTTTGTTTTCTCCTCCTGTGTGCCAAGTGTACAGTGACATTGTACACAATGCTATTCCCCACTGGGAAAATGCCTGAGAAGCCTTGCACAGAGCCCAGGCTTAGTCCTGGCGTGTCCATAGGGGCTAACACCCGAGTCATGCCTAGTCTGGGACTCTTTCAGACCAGGACAGTCACTTTTCTCCACAAAAGCATAATAATGTCAGGTTTCTATGGGAATAGAAACCCAGATGTTTCAGGAGCTGGTTGAAACTTTCAGGAGTTTCATAAAACAACTGGATAAAAAACAAGGAAAAAGACTGGTCAGCTCACTGAAAGTCTGTTACTTTTACTCATTATACTAACTGGATGACTGAAAAATTACTGCAAAATTAATGAAAATTGTAGCAATTTTTCAAAATGACTGATTTCACTTACAACTCATCCAGATGTGCTGAGAATATAAAATTGCATGGGGACTGTTTCTGCAATGGTGAGCTGTATGAAACATAAATTGTTGCCATATTCTTTCCTCTTACACAAAGAATTAGACTGAAATAATAGCTGAAAACAACTAAGAAGCAGACAGCACATAAGTGCCTTCTTTCTCATCTTGGTCTGTCTCTACGTTTGACTTCACAGTTTGAAGGAATTTTTATGCTACTCTAGGTCTGCTATGACACAGAAAGCTGTTGCTGAAGTGTCCTGAAACTACCCCTGAACTCTCAGGTCAAACCTCAGAAGGCTGGGAACAGCCAAAAGCTTGGGGAATCTGACAGGAGGGTCAGATTATAATTCTTGCTTGGGGGGAGGAAGAAATGGGGAAAGAGAGTGTTTCTAATGTGCAGTATTCTGCTTCAGCATATTTAAAACTATAAGATACTAAATTGTTCTTCACTCTGTAGCTTGTGATGAAAAAAAAAGCCCACTCTTGGCTGGCTTTCTTCTCACTGAAGGAGCACAAGAGGAGGGGGTTTTGTGTCCCCTGCACTTTCTTCAGCCATTTCCCCCTCTGTGCTCCACCACCCTTCGGCTCCAGCCCTCCTGGCTCAGCAATTGGGTGAGATAAAAGGTTTACCTTGAAGTAAGCACAAGCTCATCTGTTATTCCTCAGTGGGCCAGGCTTTGTGTCATGAACTTGCATGTTACTGCAATGGATAAATAGAAGCCAAGATATTCAAGAATATGATCGAAGAAAGCACTTACGTAATAGTCAAGTGCACATTATAAAAGGAAGTACTTGGATAAATATTTTAGTAAAGTTCAGAACTCCTGCTCACCTCCTGTCAAATCCTGAAAGTACCTAAGCTCCTTGACAGGCTCACTAGTCTGGTTTTCCAAGGAAAAACATCATGAGCTTGAACTTTGACTGTGATGTCACCTCATCATAGCTTTTGAACCCTTGGGAGAACTCACATCATGCTTGGAAGATGACTGGAGCCTCAAAGAGAGTTGCATTCCTATGGGTTTTGGGAAAAGTTGAAAACAATGTTACACTCAATCGAAATAGGAACCCAGAGGCAAGAGGCTTAGATATTCAAAACATCTGCAATGATTTGGTTGTTATCACCAGTTCATGTGGGAATCCCAACTCTATACTACCGTTCCTGCTCAGCTAAATCCCACCCTGTATATTCTTCCACCACATCCTCTGGTGATGATCCAGCCTCCAAGTATTTTCAGAGTATACCCTGCACACCAACAGATTAACAAACTCCTTCCTAGGACAGCTGTGAGGTTTATTAAGAAGTATGGCCAAATGAGGGCTGGTGCCATAGCTTACTTTTAATCAATCACACTAGCTTAGTATCCCCACCTTTGCCCAGCAAGTGATGGACAAGCAGGGATGTATTTTAGGAAGTGGTTTGGTTTCCAGACTTTCCTATTACTTGGTTTTACGTGGCAGTTCATTGGACAAATGTCAGGCAAACTAAGAAAGTCCTAAGAGACCATAGGAAACTCCTCTCCTTGATCTCTGCCTTGAAGGCCATTTTGAAGCAGCCATTTCTCAGAGACCAAGAGTGATACCACGAACAGCCAGGTAGGTCAAATAACTTAAAGCTGGAGTCACCAGGAGAGAGTCAGAAAGAAGCATCTCAGCTTGTTATTGTAGTCCCATGGTTTAATGTCAGCTGAAAAGAGGGTTCTTGCTGATGCAGAACTGGTCAATGACTATTTCTTTTCATATTCTTGGTAGAAAGGCCAGGCAGAACTCTTGAAGCCTGGCCCTGAAATTTTTACAGTGATGTTCTGGCAAGTGGCAACTTCATTACTAACCAATATTGTTTTATTTGCTGTTGTGTTATTACACAGACACACAACATACATTATACCTTTATACACATATTTAGCATAGAAACAGAAAGCTTTAAATAGAAACTTTTCTGTGTTTTTTTAGTAAATGGAAACATTTATTACATACCTCCAGACTCTGTTGCTCTGACATTAAGGTCACAGACAGCTTCAAAAACGTGCAAAGTACATAAAGAATTTTCCCAGACAGATTAGGTATATGCTTAAGTTTCATAAACCTACTCTTAACCCTCTTTTTCAAATCTCCTTTTCCAGGAACTCAATTACAGCATGAACAATAGTTTGTTTATAACTGCTGTAACACAAAGACCTTCATTATATCTTGGTTTTGTGTTGTTGCTTTCAGTGAGCTCTAGAGTAGGGAATAACTTGATTCAGAGCCTTAGGGGAAAATTTTGTTGGGTGGCTAGGAAGATGCCTCTAAATGCACTCACTCACCACAGAACTGTCTGTATGGCATGACTTTTTAAAAAAACAAGTATCCCTGCTCCTGACATGCCATGAGCTCTGGCAGGGAAACAAAGCTACCTGTTGTGTAGCAAAGCAGGCGGCTGTCTACAGGCAAGCCTGACCTCTCTGTATCATTTCCTTCATAGCAAAATCCCAAAAGAACTAAGTTTCTGAGGCCCTCTGAAAAAGCAAGTGCAGTTTTGCTGACATTCTGACTTATCCTGGTTGTTCCCAGACTGTGCTTTTGTTGGGTTTGCATCACAGTGAACTACGAACAAAGAAGGAAGCTTTAATTCACGGATCCCCTCCTACTGCACAGAATTACAGGCTAACGAGATGCAATCTGTAACACCCTAGAAAGGCCCTCCTGCACACACTGATGTTACATTTACTTATGTAAGCAAGCGCCCACCCCAGATACACGGGAAAAGGATTAAGTATTGCTTAAGACAAATAGCTTATTTGCAGAGGGTGTAACAGAGATAAATACTGTCTCAACAGAACTGAAACCTGTCAAGCATGACTTTAAGTCAGTATCTTTTTATGCTATTTTGCTATTCTTGTACTTCTGAGTTCCCTCTGACATAGTAAGCCATGTCTACGCTGCTGGAGAGGGAGACATAGAAGGGCTACAGATGCATGGCTAGTCACCTTAGGGGCCTGATAAACCAGCCTGTCTGAACTCTCTGCTACCATGACTGATTTTCAGTTGTTTTTTAGGTTAAAGAACTTCAATGCAAAGCTCACTCCAAAATCTTTCGACTGTGTCACTGTGCTGTCAGCACAACCCCATGTACAATCCAGATTTTGATCCTAAATGGAGCAGAACTAATACTCTGAGGCTATAGCTAAGAGGTGAAAGCAGATATAATGTCACAGCAATACATGAAGATTACATTAAATGTGTGCAAGTTAATAGTAGAAAACTTGCCATGGGAAAATAATAATAATAATAATAATAATAAAAAGAAAAGTTACATTTTATGCATGCTGCATATCCAGTAGTAGATATCTGAATTTTGCACGAAGTTTCCCAAGAGGTTGCTATGCACCTGTGAGGCATAGCTCTCCACAACTTCAAGATCAAATTTCTCATCTGTATATCCTACACAGAAATTTGGACACAACTGTTATATTGTCATTTGATTCAGCCATTCTTATGACCTGGAAAAGTACAAACAAAGGAGGACATGTAAAATTTGTCATAGTCTTAAGCACAACAGAGTTTCAATAATTCTACTTAATTGTTCTGGAACCACAGTAACAATATTATATGGCCTACCTTAGAAATTGTCTGTCTGCATAATCTGGTGAACTGATGTTGTAAAATTAATGGTATTTTTGTTCTGTGCTGTTTCTCGTTGGTTGCTTGACCATATAATTGTGGGTATTATTTTGCCTTTTACTAGGACATCATAGAATCATGCAGTGGTTTGGCTTGGAAGGGACCTTAAAGATCATCTACTTCCAAACCCCCTGCCACTAGACTATGTTGCCCAAAGCCCCATCCAGCCTTACCTTGAACACTTCCAAGTGCCTCACCACCCTCATATTGAAGAAATCTCCCCATTTGCCATGGTAAAGTCTGAGAATTTGAATCTGTCTTCAAGACCTCTCAATTTCTGTGAACAATTTTTCAAGAGTCTCTAATGAGTATTTGGGGTAGCAGTGACTGCTAACAAACCTACTCATTTCTCTAATGGGTTGCAAAGGATTGTGTTCATTCTGTGAAAAATACGAACATTTCAAATTTTATATTTTAGCTTCAATATGGCAAAAGGTGGCCCACAGAATATCAAAAGTACCTTGCAAAATTGCTTTGTCAGAATATTTCATTTTGACCCCTTGTTCATACCCAACTCTATCAGATGCTTCACAAGTATGTTTATTAAGTCTTACAGAATGGGTCCAACAGTTATTTACATTCCTGTGAAATGTTTTCATTTCCTTAAATCACACAGTAGTTTTCTAACAGAAAGTTTTCAACAACTTTTACTCTTCGTTCCCAAACATTCTTTATCAATGTCTGTTGAACATTTTTCTCCTATACTTCTTTGGAAATCCCATTGTTTTTCTTAGGCTAGTGCTTGGTTATGATTTAGGATGTTTTTCTAGTTGACATGGCTTATCAAATCAAATATTGTGAAAAAAATGTTATTCAAGCTTGTCTGCACCTTAGGATTTCTAATCCTCTTATCTAATGAGTGTACTGCACTTACTTTCTCTAAACTTCTCTCACCCTTTGTGTGGAAGCAAGGCAATAATGTTATTTTTTTTAAGGATTAGAAATTCATCTCATAAGTGCGTATATTCGTCAGTTAATTACCTGTTGATACCAACAAGAGCCAGTTCTAGCAATATTTGGTCAGAAAGTTGCATATTAGAGTGAATAGGGAAAAGGAAAGTATACTCCTGCTGTTCTGTGGTCTTTGATTTGTCCAACCTTTGCTTTCAAGTACTTTCCAAAAACAAGTCATGGTTATTATGTAAAGACCAAACTTGGCTCTTTGCTAAATAGGTTGGAGCTTGTTTTTTCATTTCCTGTTCCTGCACTGTAATTTATAATTGAATCAAAGGAAGGTTTGCCAAAGAGCAATCACATGGAGAAGATTTGCATGCTTCAGCTGATCTTTGGGTAGAGCAGGTTCTCAGAGATGTTAAACTGTCTGTGCAAGCATAACTAAAGAGAGCTAAATCTTGCGTTGCTGTAATCCGTCCCCCAAAAGACGGGCATACGGTGTGGCTCTTGAGTCACCTACGAGGACTTTCCTCCGTACAAGTTTCTGAGTTTCAGCCCTGAAGAGGCCCATTGTCCCCTGGCACAATACCACATACAGCTGGGAAGTAGGGGGTGGGCCTGGAGGGTAGCAGGGTCACCTCCCCCAGTGCATCCTCAGTGCCTGCAGTACCGAGCTTTTCCTGTGACTGCTGCACGGGCTGCATGTGACCAGTGAGAAGCTCCTGATGCTCTGCTGGCACCACCAAACTTTGTCAGCTGTGGCAGGACACCAGGAGACAGAAGTTAAAGTCTCTATGGCTGCTGTCAGAAATGAAACACATAGGAATTTCTCAATGCCAGTTACTTCTGGGCAGAATACAACTGTGGCAAAAGCAGGGAGGAAAAGCCTCTCTCAGTCCTCAAATAAATCATTCATTGTCCCACTCATGAAGGCACATAAGAAGCACCCTTCCTAAGTTTTCCAATCTGTATGAATTTAGACTAAAACTAATTCTTGGTTCCTTACCTCCTCCACAACTCTATGCCGCTTTGTTCCTTCTTTGTGTTTAGCTACCATTTATGTTATATCCTCATACACTTTGCTTTTGAGAGTGATGACATTAAAAAGTTTGGGACCGACAGAGCTGCAAGGAATTGTTTTGCCAGAAAGTGCATTCAGGGAGAATGGAAAGTATTTGTGAAGTTGGATCTAAATCAGTAAATGGTTTCAAGCAAAAAACCAAGCAGTTTGCATTTGAATCAATCAGCTGAAGTCAAAGAGTTGTGCTACACACAAAAAGAATTGAAACATGTTTATGGATACATTTGCTAAGAATTTCAGCTTCTGATTTTGAAACAGGTCTGATTTTACTGGTTAAAATATCTCCCAAAAGAAAAAAATATCTCTTTTTCAATTGATTAGTGTTTTAACTTAGCAGAAAATGAGGTTAGGCAGCTATATAACTTAAAAAAAAAAAAAAAAAGTCCATTGTGAACAGCCTAAACCGCTTGGGATTTTTCAGTCTCACCTTGGCTTCCTGGAGAAATACAAGCTTACATGAGTGGTCTCTACAACTGTGTGCCCCTTGACTAATCACCATCAACATTTTTTGTGATCACTGTCTGACTTGAAGCTGTCTTGTCTGGACTGCTGGTATGCTGCAAAGGTGTTTAAATTTCTGCAAATTTCAAAAGTAATGTGAGAAGAGAAAGAGACTTAGGCTTATTACAACAGAAGACAGGTCAGAAAGGAGGACTAAGCAACATGATGACCTCAGCTGAAACCCCATTTTGGGCAGCTGCACAGATTTAATAAGGCAGCAAAGATGAGAGCTGTAAGACCCACCCTTCATAAGCTTCCACGGCTCCTGCTGCAATATGACATCCATACATTAATACCATCCACACCCTTTGCATGCTCCTCACCTGCTTTTGGTACAGGATACCAAACAAGGTGCTTTTCTTCCTCCAGCACAGCATGTAGCACTCCATGGAGTATTGTGATTTACAGATGATGGAAAGCATGCCATTAGGAACAGGAACTGAGATAGGTCCTTGATTCCCCTGTCCATCGTTCCCCAAGCCATTTATTGTACCCCCTTGGTTAGATTTTATTAATTCAAGACAATCTGATTCAGCTACTAGGAGGAAAGGATGATTTGCTTGTATGAGCTGATGAAAAGATGGAAATGAATAGAATTCTTCTTAAATGTCAGTCATCTTCAAGGCAAAATCCAGAGGAAAACAGACAGCTTTGACAACTTTCACAAAACTCTGGTTTTCAAACACCTTTGGAGTCCACATCATACATAAAATCCTCCATGTCAAGCAAGAGCTGAGGGTATTGTTTTGGCTGCATAAAAAGAAAAAGTAACCACATGGCATTCCATATTTGCATGGAAATGTGGCCACATATTTGCTTTCGTGATGGAAAATTCCTTTCCTAATCAGCATAACCATTTCCATCATGGAACCATTGTGCTATTTTCCATTCAAAGGAATCAAGTCACACTGACTTTTCTAACAGCTTAAAGATCAGCAGAAACAATGAAGAGAAATGACTTTACATAATCCTAAACTGATGCCTGGGATTGAACTCTTGCCCAGTGCTCCCATGCCAACTTCAGCAAAACAAGCTCTTTCAGGAGGCTACACTTCTATCCTTTTTCCAGATGTAGTTTTGAGGCAGGTGACAGTGACTCAAGAAGGGGGAGGGGGAGGAGCCACTAGAATTTTATTGAAATGCCTTTTGCAGCTCTCAGGTTATGCATGATTTTATTATTATTCTGTATTTATTCATAGTTTAAATAAAGGGACAAAATACCTTTCCTTTAATTTGGGTGACATTAGGCAGGAAGAATAATTCTTTATATCATGTTCAGTGGAAATATGTTCACAAATAAACTGTGCTCTTTCGCCTCGGGCTGTTACCACATTTCAAATTGTTTGTTGGTATGGATCAACCAACAGAACTACACCCATAAGCTCTTCTCTGTCCTAGTGGCAGGTAGATTTATCTTTGTCAATATGAAGGAATTTTTGCTAAAGCTCACCTGTGTTTGTTAAAAATTGCTCTTATGTCCGTATTCATAACCAGGTATTGAGAATTCTGTGACGGGCTGGGTTTGGGTTGAGTTAAATGCCAGAGGACTTCTGTATTGTGCAGATGGAGACATCCCTATCACATTCATTCATGAGAGAACAGTGAACTGCAACCACGTGCGGTTTGACTGGCACTAGAAAAAATTTTATTTGTAAGTAGAGCTGAATGCCTCGTGGAAAGAGCATTCTCAATATGCTCTATGAAAATTGAATAATTTCTCAGCTTAATGTGATCTATCACTGTTTTTTTCCTAGTATCAACATACCTGCAAACCAGCTAAACTTTTATTTGGATGGAATTGCCATTATTTAGGCTGCAGTTATTGTATCTACAAACACGGATGTTCACTGTGTTTGCTGCTCTACAAGCAGAAGAGAAAGCAATGAATTTACAGCCAGTTGTGATGGGTTTGCATGGCCAAGCTTTTGCAGAAGGGGGACTATAGGGTGGCTTCTGTGAGAAAGTGCCAGAAGCTTCCTCCACATCCAGCAGAGCCAATGACAGCTGGCTCCAAGATGGACATGCTGCTGGCCAAGGCTGAGCCAATCAGAAATGGTGGGAATGCCTCTGGGATAACAGATCGAAGAAAAAGAAGTAAAAAACCCAAATAATTAGGCAGATGTAATTGCAGCCAGTGAAGAGCAGTGAGAATATGGGAGAGGAACAGTTATTCAGACCTCAAGGTCAGTGGAGAGGGAGTGGGAGCTTAGATTCCTTTGCAGACCATGGTGAAGCAGCTGTGCCCTTGCAGCCCATGGGGGATTACAGGGATGCAGAGATCCACCTGCAGCGTGTGGAGCAGGTGAATGCCTAGATGAAGCTGTGAACTCATGGAAGGCCTGTGCTGGAGCAGTGCCCTGGCAGGGACCTGCAGACCTGTGGAAAAAGGAGCCCAAGATAGAGCAGGTTTCCTGGTAGGACTTGTGACCCTGTGGGGGACCCATGTTGGAGCAGCCTGTCCACAAAGGACTGCACCCTGTGGAAGAGTGACCCACATTGGAGCAGTTTGTGGAGAATTGTTGCTCGAAGGATGGACTCACATTAGAGAAGTTCTTGGAGAACTGTGAAACAGTTGAGTGATGAACTGACCATAACCCTCAATCCCCATGTGCCTGCACTGCAGGCAGGGAGGAGGTAGAGCTGAAAAGAAGAGAGGGGTGGGGGAAAAGTGTTTTTAAGGTCTGTTTTTCTTCTCGTTACCCTGATCTGATTTTCTTAGTAATAAATTCAATTAATATCACCAAGGTGAATCTGGTTTGCCCATGATGGTATTTGGTGTGTGACCTCTCTTAGTCCTTATCTCAACTCATGAATCTTTGTTATATTTTCTCTCCCCTGTCCAGCTGTGAAGGGGAGTGATAGATCAGCTTTGGTGAGTGCCTGGCATCCAGCCAGAGTCAAACCCCTACACCTGTGTACAAAGAAAAGTGGAGGAGAAGAGGCCTGGTGACTTGGGCTTCCTGACCATGCTACCACCAGTGACTGACCTGGGATGGGCCATGGAAGCTGCTGGGCCAAGTTGACCCTGTTGTGTGTAGAGTACGGTACCCCCTAGGGTAGGGACCCCTCTAGGCAACTTCTACAGCCACAGTAGGTAGCTTGTACCCAGCACTTAAAAGGCCTCCATGAACCATAGCAGAAGCCAGCCTAGGTCTCTGGCAAAGTAGGCAATAAAGTCACAGTCATTTTGCCACCTGTAGAAGAAGACTGAAACTCCAAAGCTCTCTGGGTAACTCTAGAAGCCTTCATTAAAACCTCTTATATCACAAAGCACATCAAAATAAAGCAGGCATCCTTGCTTTATTTTAAAGAGGAGAAATTATTTTTTGTCACAAGCTGTGAAACATCTCTGTTAAATAACAAGAACAGGAGGTGTGGCATGCTAAGCACTTTACTGAGTGGCTCCCTATTACTAATTTAGTATTTTAAGGATTGCAATGTGAGTACATTTCCACTGACTCTTGATGATTCATAAAAGGATACCTACAGTAAACAATTGTTTTCCTTTTGTGAACTTGGTGCATAATAAAAAGTTTAAAGAAATGTAATTAAAAAATTAGATCATCTATTTAAACATCTAGCCATTGGTGCCAGCTTGTTACAATGAAGGTTCTGCCTCTACAGCATCACATTAATGTGATGAAGTCCTGCTAATGAATTGCCTCCTCCTTACCTTTGTCACTCCAGAAAACACCCTTTCAAGGTCATTAATTTCCATGCTAACCCCAGAAATCTGCAAGCTCTTTCTTATTGTTAAAGATTATTAAGATCTAAATTAAGTATGGATATTATTTCTGAAAGCAAGGAATAATTGCATATAGAAATGAATTTACACACGTGCATATTCACAACTTACTGAACTTTGTTCATTTCCCTTCCTTGTCCAGTCTGCTGTGCGTATCCAGATGCTTCTATCCCAGCTGAGAAAAAAAGTGAGTCCACCTTGGCCTTCTTGCTGTTCTTCATCAGGTTTTGCAGCTCTCCTATTGTACATCAATCACTTTGAAATATGAGTCACAGCAAAAGGCAACAAGCGAGGCATTCTGCTCAGTGCTCCATAAGCACTCTGGTAAGCAGTATGGCAGGCAGGAAAAGAGCCAGGGTCTTGGCAGTGCTCAGATGGTCTGAAGGAGAAAAAGCCTGGCTCAGCCAGGAATTCCTGCAAGATCAGCTGGACCCTTCAGAAGAGTATGGAGAAGTGGCTCTTGCTCCAGGCCAGCTCTCTGTCCTACTCCCTGGTGCAAATTGTACTGTGGGAGATGGTGTGAACTCGTAAAGCATCTGGGGGCCAGTGGTTCACAACTACTGTCCTCTACAGAGAGGATATCTTTGTCACAAACATGGTGTGTGCAATATGAGCCCCTTCTCAGTTCTGTCCCTTGAACAAGACAAATGGGCTACTGGTGTGCGCTCCAAGGTGTTAGCAGCCATCAACATCCTAAAGATCCCCCTCTGCCTGCTGCAGGCCATCAGCAGAAGAGAATCTGGTCACATGTCCTTTTCTCTAAGAATCAACACTTTTCCCTAAATTTCAGATTAAGGAGACTATTCTGGTGGTGATACCCAACTTTCTAGATAACAGGGGCTTAAAAACAGGATAGGGAAAATAGTAACTGACCTAAATGGTTAGCTTCATGGTAAAGCAAAGGCACAGATGTCAAGAAAAGAAAGAGTTTTCTTTTTTTTTCACATGGAAAATAATTGAAAACAATCTGCCTAAGCTTGCCATATGGTTTTTATTGGAGACATTTTGTGTTTATATATATGTGTCTGTATGTATATATGTGTGAGCTATTATATTATATCAGATTCTGACCTGCTTCATAAAACAAGGATATCTGAAAATATGTCTGCCACTCAGTAACTTAGAGCTGGCTTGTTCTGAATATTCAGAGATTTCAACTTCAATACTAACAAAAATAACTTAAAAGATCCAAAGTGTTCTACTCTGTCTAGCTTGCGTTTCACTTCGTAATACAAGTATACACAGGTTCAAGGATAACCTATCTCACCAGACTAGATGGCACTTGAAAAATGTCAGTTTTCATGTTACAATTTTCTACTTTGGTGAGTATAATTTTAGCTTCTTCTGAAAAAATGTAATTTATTTATTTAAATATTTTTTCAATTTATGTTTACTGTGATTTATGGCCATTATCACCTTTTCTCTAGTGGAAGCAGTGCTTGCTCTGATAATAGATTGGGCAATGTGAGTAAAATATAATATGAGAATCTTAAAAAATGCTGTTATTTACAAACTGATTTGAAAAAATACCACTTATTTCTACTGTGAAATCTGCAAGAATAGGTAATACGTAATTGCTTACACATTGCTAGTATCTGGTATTTTTTGTATGTATATTATGGTTTTGATTTTTAAATAAAAATGGCTACTAATCTCAGCTGTTGATATTTCCATGCCTCCTATGACCAAGCAAAACAACATAGCTGGTAAAATGCCATAAAATGGGCTATCTGAAATGAATAATTTTGTTGGCAATCTCAGCATAACTAAAAGCACCGTCTGTATAATATGTGGCAGAGGGCTGTATATTAATATATTTGTAAGATGTTGACAAGTATTGCATCTGTCATGAGTAGTGGCTGTAAAAAAATGTCCTCTTCATTCTGCCTGTGCTTGAAATTTCTTGCATTTAAAACAAGGAACCCAGTCATCTCCCCAAAGTTTGGCTGCTGCAGCCCTACAGTGAAACATTTGCTAATACATTTGATACTGTCATGATGAAACTCAGGCTATAATCTGCCAAGAACAGAGGTTGCCAGGTCAATCTTCTGATAAGCATGGCTGATTTGCCTCAATACAGCAGTGGAAAATATGCAAATTCACAGAGTGACTAATTACCCCTTGGGAAAATTTAAGCAACTGGTCTGAACTCTCCTGTAATTAAAACCATCTAGATAATGTAAACAATTGTCTTGTAAACATTTCGCACTGGAAACTTTCTACAACTACTTTTTCTGTGGCCTGGCTTTGTATTTGCCAAGCTCCCCAATATTTTTTAAGCTCATTAAGGCTTAGCTCCTGCCAAGGACTTTCTGTTCCAAGCCATCCAGTGCTCACAGGTGGCAGTTCTGGTTGGAGGCTGGAACTATAACACTGTCGAGTATTCATGGCTGATGGGGCAGCACATCACATGTCTGTGGCCCCCAGCACCAGCAAAAGTGGAAGCAAGAGAGGGGCAGCCGGAGTTTTCAGAAGCACCTGAAACTCCAGATGAAATTACTGAGAACTGGGGATGTAGTACTGGGGGAAAATCAGCATGTGCAATGTTGGGGGCTTGGGATGCATATCCATGAAAAGCAAGGGCACCAACTATACTTAAAGCCAGCTGCCTCTTACTGTGTTTTGTTAAAGCTCCTGGCTTGTTTTCTTGCCCCATTTTTATCCAACATGTCTTTTCAAAAATGTTAGCAAAGTGGTTAATCAAAAGACACTTAACCTCAGTTAGACTTCTGATCTAAAGAGTAATAAACTCTCTGATTAAAGGAGACTGCAAATAAGTACTTTTATCACAGAAAATAACAGGTCTGGGGTTTTTTTGTCAGGTGGGCTCAGCGATTCTGGGAAAGTTGATTTTACTACAGATTGTCATTGGTCACTATTTCTCTATGGGTTGTATTCTGAATACATGTTCTGGGCATCTGCTACTGGGCACTGAAACAGGAAAGTTCAGGTTGTTTCCTTCCAGCTTCCCAGCTCTTCCCCTTGGAACAGGAGAACAAATCACACTGGTAACTGTAAAGACCCTGAGATCTACTGGTGGTGACTTGCAGAGCTTATTTAATAGATCATGAGCTAATTAATATTGCTCTTAGAAGGGGATTTGGCTTGTGTGAAATAAGAACTACCAGATGAGGAAGAAAAAATGCAGCATTCAAGTATCACATATTTCAAGCCCTGAGTAAGTCAAGAGCCAGTGTAAGGACATGTGTGCATGTGTGCTTTGTACCAGAGACTGGTCACAAGAGAGCAGTGAATCGAAATCTCAATTGCATGGGAGTTCAGCCGGGTCGATATTCAGTAATGAATTTGAACCTTTATAACAAGCAAACAGTGGACTGAGAGATACTGTGTTGTGTGGTAATTCAGTCCTGAATCTGAATACAGCTGAGCTGTGGAGTTTCAATTTGTCTGATATATTAAGTAAATGCAGTTTCCAGAAAACACTGGTTGGTGGTCCAGAAGATTAGTCCTTTGTTTACTCACAGAAAAGGTACAGGAGAGGCCAACACAGAGATTTCCTTGTGCATTATGCTGAGACATTCCCTTCTCCAAAACTTCTAGCTGACTAGGAGTAGATATCTCCCAGAAAAAAAAAATTTCGGAAAGATCAAAATCTGCCATTTGCTTTAGCTCCTAGCCTTCATGAATAAGATCTCTACAAAGCTGTTTAGAAAATTTGAAATGCTGTTGGCTAGGAGCTGTTCTTTTGCTGAGGCTCAGCTGTCAAAATTAATTGCTACTTACTAGTATCCTCTTCCATCAGTATCTCCAAAACATTTGATGGAGCTTACTGCAACTGTGAAATGGGCCAGAGGAGCACTACAGGGACATTTTTTTTCCTATTCTAACAGTTCATGTTGCTGTTTCTTCAGACTCAGTGTTAGGACTAGTTTGTAGTGCATAGGCACAGAAAATAAAGTAACCTCTTACCGCAACCCGTGATGTGACAAAGATCCTCTTACCACATCCTATAACTGGAAGAATCACTCAACACGAAGTCCATCATAGCTTGACTAGGCTAGCTGCCTCATTTTTTGATGGATTCTTATTAGGGGTGAATGGGTGCTACAAGAGATCTGGAGAGGGACTTTTTACAAGGGCATGTGTGATGGGACTGGAGGAATGCCTTCAAACTGAATCAAAGTATATTTAGATTTGACATTAGGAAGAAGTTCTTCATCCAGAGGGTAGTAAACAGGTGGAACAGGGTGCCCAGAGAAGTTATGGATGCTCTGTCTCTGAAAGTGTTCAAGGCCAGGTTGGACGGGGCTTTGAGCAACCTGTCTAGACAGGTGTCCTTGCCCATGGCAGGGTGGTTGGAACTAGGTGGTCTTTAAGATCCCTCCCAACCCAAACCATTCCATGGTTCTCTGGTGTGTGCTGGATCTTGATCTTTCTGCATTGCCTGCCTCTCAGGAATTTTAATGTATAGATATTTCTGTTGCATGCAATCTTCAAGGCAAGAGTTAAATATTTGCTTTTCAGCTTGGTAAAAGCTAGTTTTTTGCAAAATTTGTGAAACAGAGGTAGATCCAACCCCGAGGCAAAGAACAGAGCATAGACAGAACAGGACTTTGCACTGTCAGATGGTGAAGAAACTCATATCCCTCCTGCCTCTCCTAAAACCTGTGGGGGACCCTTAAGTCCTTTCAGTTCCATTTCTACATCTGTGCTTAGTTAAAAACAGAAACAGTAAAACTAAATGAAGAGAAATGGTGACAGTTAGGGCTACCAGAAGTAAGTATAAAGGGTAATTCTTAATATTAGATGCTTTTCAGTCCAGAGCAAAGAGAAAAGATGTAAATGTCTCAGAAGAAACCAAGTTTCTGCTCCTCTGTGTCTCCTGCTGGTTGCCAAATGTTATGGAAGTCTGCCTGAGGCTCACTAACACTAAAACCATTATCTATGTAAATCTGGGGCAGCTGAAGTTGCATTCATATGTTCATTAGAGCTATTCTGGCAATAGAAAATGAAAGATTCTGAGGCAATATTACATCAGAGACAAGTACTTTTTCATTCTCACAATGCTGCTGTGGTTATATCAAGATGGCAGGTTGCCCATCTCATGTTAAATTAAACCAAAAACTGCTGCATACTTTGACAATGATATAACTCCCAGTATCCAGGCTCTTGCACTTAAAACCAATTGGCTAATCTTCTCTGTGCTCTCTACCTGTAAAAGGCCATAATGTCAAGAAAGACCAAAATTCCTGTGCTGCAAGAGTTCTACTGGATTGCTGGCTGTGACTTAGAGAGCTGAACAAAGGACCTGGAAAAATTCACCCCAGTTCTGGTTTTAGGTATGGTCACACAGCTAGTGCAGAAATAGTTAAATTGCTGTTAAATTGCCAAAACATAATTCACTATCATCCTTAAAAAAGTGATTTTTCACATATCCAGAAAACTATAGATTCATTCTCTCAGATATATTTTCCCAAATAAAAAGGAACAATGTTACTGAATATTTGCAATGTAAGGTTTGTTTCAGTTTTTTTGTTCTCGTTTTAATTTTCTTTATTTGTCACATCTTTTTAACATGTTTTGAAACTGTATTCTTTATAATTTTCTTTGCCATGAAAATTGAAAACCCAAGAAAAAGACCAAGTCTCTTTAGTGTCAAGCAATATAATAGAGGGGGAAAAAAAGTCTATGTGGATTTACAAAGTAAATGAAAATTGAGAGGCAAAAAATGGCTACATCCAAAATAATAGCTCCAGTAACCCAATACTGACCATCAGATCTCAGACCATCATCACAGCACATCAGTAGTGTAGCTTTTGTCAAGTTTTCTGGAAAAAGTAATTCTACATGGGAATCTGAAGAACAGTGTTTTGTGATTGGTTATAGAGAATTTCCTAGTGATAAATACCTAATGCAAAGGGTAGCATGAAATAAACAATGAAAGTTCTCATTTCTACACCAGTGCAAACCACAGAGGAAGGATCTGTGTAGTCAGTGATGACAGACATTGAGAAGGTAAGATAAGGAGTCAGATAGTGGGGAAAACTGGAGAGAGATGAAATGGAAGAGGAGAGGCTGATTATTGCAGCCTGGAGAGTGTGGGAGAAAAAAAGAAAGACTGCTGGGTAGACCTAGGTCTGTAGCATAGCCAGAAGCTGAAGGCAGCAGGTCATCTTGAGTTCAACAGTGCCAGATCACTCTGGAATAGAAGTTGAGTCTCAAGAAACAATATAAGAGAGTAATAGGGTTGAGATGATGAAGGTGTTAAGGGCACCAGATGTATGAACAGAAGAGTGTGAGGCTGGAGAGAAGCCAGGGCTGGTAGCAAGGTGAAGAAGGGCCAGGCCAGGCAAAAACTGGGTGACAGGGGTATGGAATTTACATTTAACTTAATGGGAGAGAGGGAGAGATTGAATTGGTAAAACACAGTCAGAGCCACAGAAGCATGATGCCAAAGGGGAAAGGAGAAGGACAGAGAAAAAGAGAAATGAGAGAAGAGAGAAATCCTGAGAACTGTATTGTGTATAGTGAGAATGGTAAATGGCATGTAGGAAAGAAAGAGGAACATGCTGAAAATCTTTGAGTGAACAGATCTGAGAAAGCTGATAGACAGAACATTCTGCAACAGCAGCAATTTCCTGTGTTTTCCTATTTATAGGAATGACCCAGATAAAATTACAGTGTTCGTCATCTTACTTTTCTAGTAAAATATTGACATTTATTTTGTGTGTGTGAAGAGGATGTGCATGACTAAGAAAAAATATTTCAAACAAGGAAATGGCATTAAATTTATACAGTCCTTGCTGCTTTTCTAGATACTTGGTATTTCAGAGCCTGTGTCTGTGAAAAAAATAGCCTTTTCTTTGGTGCAGGGCTATTATATTGAATGGCACTTGGAAAATATCTTCCCTCACAAAATACAGGGGAAACTTGCACAATAACTCCTAAGAATTTCTTACTTGTATATGAACCAAACCTCTGTGCCTGACTGATCACTACACAGCTCCAGTTTTTGTCTGCATGAATTCTACTGTCACAAGTAGACTTATCCTATCATAACACTGTACTAGCGAAAGACAAATTCCCACCCCCCAATTGCATGCACCTCCTAAATGCTCCCAGTGGAGCATTTCCCATTGTATGGACTTGTGCCGTTTGGAATTTTAAAGAGATTTCTGGGAACAGTAAATTTATATATGGTTTTCACTTTTTAAAACAAACAAACAATTCTCCAGGCATTAGAAAAACTGAGCTAAAGAAGAGGAAAAAGTTGAATGAGCAGATTTACTTCTGCATTTTTTCCAGAGTTTGGTTTTGGCTCTTTATAGGCAAAGTGTAGCCACAAAAATGGAAAGCAAATTAACATCATTAATATGCAAATCTACCCTTGTCCAAAAATGACAGTGTAAGAAAGAAAACAAAAATCCAAGGTAGATCCCTCAAGCCACTATGTATTCATAGTTTTCTGACAGAATTTCGTCATCAAATGTGCTGTTAGTGGAGCACACTCAAAACTGCTGCTCTTTTGGAACACAGAAGTGTGAGAGCATGGCAAGATCTCACTACAGTTGTGAATCAATAAATCACAAACTTAACCAGAGATGACCCCTTTGAAGATCAGCAGACAACTGAGTCTTTTCCTGCTGTTATTTAATCTGGCATGTCTTGTCTGAGACTGAGAAAGGAGATGACAGTTTTCTGAGATAAACCCTGACCTGAGGCTACCCATTCATTCAGCTGTTTTGTGAAGCCATTTGTTACAAGCCTATGCTCTACATACATGGAGCTTGCCTTTCATCTTCTTGCCCCTTCAGGGGTCATTTTATAAATTTCCTCTTAATACCATCAGCCTTTTGGGTGAGTTGGGACAGATGAACACTATTGAGAAGAGGGGATGCTGTTCTGTGTTTGTAAATTCTGCCATGACTCTCTTGTGGCTTATTACCATGTCTGAATACTTGATTAATGCTAGACAAAGAAGAATGCAGAGTGCATTGGTGTCAAAGCAAGAACTGAAACCACACCACCATCATGCACAAAGTTATGTGATTTAAACCCACATAATTTTAAAGAATAGTTAAGCTGAGTTTTTCTTACCTTTTTTTTTTTTTTTAATTAATTGAGGGTTCTTATGTTTTGGACTTTACAGTACTGTGTCTAAAATCTCTTCGCTTTGACTTAAATGAAAGTTGAGATTTCTCAGTACTCATTGAACTTCTGAGGAAGCCTTTAGGAATAATGAATTGTAAGGCTGACTCTGAAGTCAGCAGAACTAGTTACGACACATGAATGCCCTAGAGATCCAGTCTAAATGAGAGCAAAGTTCTGCTCCCAGCTGTAGCAGTATGAGTGTGGAGTAGCAGACATAAAGATTTATTCCACAAAAAAATGAAAACATACATATACTGAAATGAGAAGATACAGATGTCCAGGGTTTTTTCTGTACTGTTAATTTTAAAAAATCTAGAGAAACTGGAATAAATAATGCTATTTTGCAAAAGCACAGACTATTTTCCAATTAAAAGTGGATTGGGATATTAACCAATGATGTTGTCTAGATGAATATTATAATCTTAAACATAGCCTTGAGCCAACAGTTGTTACAGCCATCTACTCAGGGTGTGTTCATCTCAGGAAATTTAGTGTAGTGAAGAGACCCAAACCAGTAAACTCCACACACTGTGCAGCCCAGGATTCATTAGCTGGAGGATATTCTGTGCCTGCACTTGGCTGACATGGCTTTTAAGCTTGTGTTTTGCATAGTGAATGACCTGGCACTTCTGCTTGTCCACCAGGCAGAGGGGATATGAACTTGGATGTTTCTGTATCTCCCGTACTATAAGTGTCTTCTTCACAACTTGCACATCCAAATTCAACTAAGAGTTTTTGTTTGCTATCCCTCACTTCTGGTGACTGGCTCAGCAGCAGCTGTGGGTTATGGATTTATACACCTCTTTATCCTTCTTAGGAAAACCAGACATGGTGGGAAGAAACCTTTCCAATATTTATGAGTAGATGGCGTGGATAGCTTCTTTGCAAAGGGAGCAGCAAACAAATAAAACATCTGGTGCCTTTTGTTCTTACTTTTTGTAATACTAGTTGTAAGTTTAATGCAAAATGTGATCTATCTATATATAGATATATAGATAGTGTTGTTTGATTTTTTTATTTTATTGCTGTCAAAGGCTTTAAAATTGGATATAATTATGTACTGTGAGGAACATGCTGTATCCTTCTACATTAAAATCATCACTGCCCACTACAATGCAATATAATATAATATAATATAATATAATATAATATAATATAATATAATATAATATAATATAATATAATACTGACTCACAACTGACACACTGTTGCTTGTTAACTGAGAAACCTCTCCGGGGCAAGTCAGCTAGAGCAGGAATAAAAGCAGTGAAATATAGCTGTGGGTGAGTAACATGGAAAGTGAAGAATCATTAGAGAGTAAGTAGATTATAAGTGGTTTTTAGAAGCCCCAAGGATTCCTGGCTGCCAGTTGTCAGTGCTGAAAACATGTATTGAACAGGACATGCAGAGTCAGCTAACACCGTGCCAGTGCTTCCAGGAAAAAGGAACTTGAGCACTGGTAGGAATGCAGCTGAAGGACTGATGGAGTCCATTTGGCTTCTGCTGGCTGCTTCATACCTCACTGATTCTTTCCCCGCATCCAGTAATAACATAATCTCTCTCTGTTTCCTCTGCACATTATCCTGTATTTATATAACTCTATAACCAGGACAGTTATAGCATCCAAAGCGGAATATCTGCCCCTTGGTCCCTCCCTGCAGTGTTGCTGTTCTATGGTGAAGGCAGGGTTGGGTACTAATTACTTGCAGAGAGGCTGCCAGCTTCAGACTCTTTCCCAGGTCTTCGAACACAAACTTCAATCAAGCTACATAAATCAGACCCCTCTGGGCTTACTGTCCAGCCTGCAGCTGGACTTATTTTTCCTTTTCTGTTTACTGAAACCTGCAATTGGACATATTAGCCAGTCAAAAAGATAAATTCTTTACCTCTTTCCTGTAGATTTTTTTCATTTTCTAAGGAGTAGCCAGGCACTTCTAGCTTTGTCAGGCAAGGTGAATTACAGAGTCAGTTCCTTTTGTCCCTTCCTTCTTTTCTCTTCCTGCCCTCCAAAACAAGAAACAAAATGAGTCCTATTAAGGTAACAGCAGATAAACCAGACCAAATTGTTTTACTGCAGTGTTTCAATCTATGCACAGAAATTGCCTGGTTTATGATGCTGTTTGCCTTACATAGAGGGAAAGAATACAGATTTCAGAATAAGGTCTTACAAAAACATAGACTTCTATGGCAGAGCTAAACTGTAAGCTGCCTTCTAAAAGCCATATATAAATGAACTCTATCACAGTTCATATTACAGTTATAAATATAAAAGGGATAGAAAAGGCCTCACCTGACACCCTGACTGGTTTTTGTTGTGTTACTTTGCATTCCTACAAGTCAAGTGAAAATTCCCAAATGCTGGCCGTCATCCAGTGATATTTCCCCACGCCCTGGCTCACCACCTTGGCAGTGTTTGAAAAGCAGTGGTGCGTTGTAATTGGTGGTTTTTCTGAGCCCATGCAGACGGCAAGTGTCATCAGGGAGATTGCTGAGGATGGCAGGGACTTCGAGCCATGCTCCAAGGCTCTTGGCAGCTCTGGATACACGTGGCCGCTGCACCCTATGCCATCACCCCAGCCGACCAGACATGCACCAGACAAACTGGGTGTCAAGGAAATGGTGTCACCCAAGCCAGTGTCACCTCATCTGGGTGGCCAAATCCTTGGGTTGGAGATAAGAGAGCACTCTGGAAGAGGTTCATGTCTTGTTTCACTGTGACCCTCTGGACCTGCTTCAGAGTTGCCTGCAGCGCTGGATCAGGTGTTCTGGCCTCTGAAAAACATATGGCAGGGAGTGCACAGGGTCACTTGCAGTGGCACACACCTGATGGTATTGACACCTCTGTGTGTCTTAGTTCCTCCCTCGTAGGGTTGCCATAGACCTTGAGAGACATACTCATATTCTTTGAAAAAGTCATTGTGGAGCCACTGAGCAAGGATGTCCTGGAGATAATCTGAGTATCACCCTACCGTGACAACCCTCAGAGCAACAGAGGCTAGCAGTGAGGTGTCTGCACAAGCCACTACTGCAACTCCGAGAAGAAAAAAGGATCACAGACCACCATCTGAAATACTTCTTTTGTCATCTGTCATCCCCCCCTCCTCCCTCTGGAGCTTTCTATTTATTTCAAGATGTAGGGAGAATCCCAGACTTCTACAGCCTTGTCCCCTTCTCATGAGCCTTGGGGACACAGTGTGGTCTTTTCTGTAACTTCAGTCTCTCAAGTTCAAAGCAGGACTTTTTTTCATTTTATTTCCTGATTGCACCACACACAGAATATGAGAAATGCTGTGAATGTGAGGTTGGAAAGGATTCCTCCCTTGAATATATATTGCAGCATGAAAAAAGCCTTCTCAGTGACTCAAGTGAGGCTTCCTTGATCAGAGGAGAACACAACAGCTTTCCTAAGAAACTTCTGCTACCACAGCAGCCAGAAGTTCTTGAGAAAGAGGTTGTTTCTGTGTCACAGGAAGAAAGGGTACTAAAATTTGTCATCAAGGTCAGGATAACCATCCGGGCCAGAAGTTCTTAACATCTTGGGGTTTATCACTAAGTAAACAAGAAGAAATGATTCACTAGTAACCCAAATGCTATGAAAAGACAAAAAAACCCCTGACCTCAAAAAATAATAAAAGCTTTTCCTCGTGCTCTGTAGTCCTGTTTCAGATATGAGGCTCTGTTAGACTACATGTAACTGCAGCTTGTGAGTGACGGAACTAAGAGGGCTTGATTAAACCTGCAACACAGACACAAGCTAAAGGAGAAGGAGAAATGGATAGGATATTTTGATAGGTATGGGGCAAATATGTCCTCTCCTTCTGTTTGGAAGGTATTTTAGTTTGCCTGTGAAACACACAAGGCAGTATGTCTGAGATCAAAAACTCTTTTTCTGTTTCTTCAAAATCAAAAGTTGTTAATGTTTAAGGAAAGAGAGGGGGAAAAGTACAATGTGTACCTAGATGAGCCATTCTTTTTGATGGAAAATAATAAATAAAGCAATGTTTGGTTTAGGATTAAGGAGTCAAAATGTGTGTGTGCTGGCATACAGATAATTTCTGAGATTATCAAGGATGGAAAGAAGCCTTTCCTCACACCTGTGAGATTTCACAAGGGAGCAGAGAGCACACAGCTCCCTGCCCTCACTGTCAGGTAGTGCCCAGTGACAGTGCAGTGTTTTACTTTCCACCGATCGTAGCAACACCCCAAGACAATTCTTCACCAGGCAGCCAGCAAGAAATACATCTTGGTTTGGTCTGGCCACATTACATACACAGTTAATCCCTGTGACTCCCATCACAGTGAAAAACTCTGGTTTAGATCCTAGGAAAACACTGCCTTGCCATTTTAATGACCCAATTGTTTTTACAGTAGCTGTTACACCAAGACTTGGCTTCCAAACTCTTCTCTGCAGGTCAGACAGATCCCCACAAGGGCAGGGACTGTCACTGCTGACCATGCAGGTGCCAGCAGTGGCACCTGCTAGACCCCAGTGCCATTTGCTGTCTGCTCCTGCAGGCAGGTGATTGAGTAATGAACTGTTCAGCTGGGTACATGCTGTTGCAAGCTGTACTCACTGCTTTCCAGACACAGTTTGTTACAACTCTTATCTAAAAGTGCCCTGCATCAGCAAGGGTAGTCCAGGTTCAAGTGTGACTACAAAGCCCACATGCTGCCTGGGTGCTGGGGTCCAGCTACAGCCCCCTGCCCCTTCCCTAGTGAGTGTTTGGTCAGTGAACAAGCCTCAGCATGAGCCCAGTCAGCATTTCTGAAGGCAGATGGTCTTGGGACCAGAGAAAACTTTCTCACCTAACTTGCTGATTCAGGATGCTTCAAGGCAATGATCTAATGTCCCTTTTCTCTAATCCTTTCTCCCCTTTCAGGAAGCAACTGTTTATTGCTTGTTGATTGGCATCTTGGTTACATTGCTGGTTTTAAAATTAAAGGCATCAGTAGCAGTTATGTTCTGTCATTTCTGTGCTGACCTTCAAAATATTCTCAGCTAAGGGCCATCTGTGATTGCAGTCTAGCAAGGCAGTCAGGGATAACATTTCTATTCCATAAGAATTCACAGCAATTTGACACTTATTTTCATTCTGAACTGGAATGAAAACTGAACACACTCAGACTTTCCCTGTCACTAAAATCCTTGGTGCTGCCTCAAGGAAAATCTTTTTTTATCCGTAATGCTGCAGCGTTTGATAAGGTAACAGTATTTGCCTTCAGTAATGCTGAAAAGTTGAAGTATAATGCTAGAAAAAAAAAATGAAATATTAATATCTTAAATTTAGTTTAGTGATGCATTTGGATATGTGGACTTCACAATGAAACATGAAAATATATCTAAATGAGGGATTCAAACTATTATGAGTGCATCAAGCATAATTGGGAAAACAGAGACAGCAGATTTAAATCTGGTTTTGAGAATGTAGTGGTATTTAACATATTTTTGTAGCACCATATTTCTCACAAGAGGTATTTTTCTGCCTTCTGTCCAAAAGCTGTGGCTGGTTCTAATAATTAGATGGTGTCCTGGTTTAGCTAAATAGAGTGTCTCACCCTGCTCCTTAGTGCAAGAGTTCTAGTTTCCCTTTAGCCATGTATCATTCCATTTCCTGTAGCTCCTGGGACTGTTTCTAGCTGCATGATGGTGACTGACAGTCTTCTTCTGGACTCCTCTGTTAAGGTCCGTAACAGATTTTACAGCTTCCTGTTGCAACCTGCAGCCAAATCCCTACCCAGAAAGGTCTCCTAAGTTGTCCATGTGCTGGCTCTTTGAAACATCTGTGAGCACTGACTTGTCCCCATCCCCTTACCATGAGTAGCAGTAGTTCTGATGCTTCTCCTTTTCCTGCTGCTGTCAATGCTGGTATTTTAAAGAAAAAATTTGGAGCTGCTGTGTCAAGACATATATTCAGGCGCTTAGTGTAGAATATGTCTAACTTCAGACCTTTGCTTCAGGAAAAAAGCTTATTAGGCCAGCATTCAGCATCAACCTGTACTCTTCCCTGATTAGATTTTGCTCTGGGATTCAAATATGATTTCCTTACTCCATGGTATTTAACAGCATGGGCCTCTATCACACCAGGGACTGCTCTCCTTTCCTTAAGATAGAGAAGCTGGTTGCAGTGAGAGGATTTGGACACACCTTTTACAGGTAAAAACACCCCATGGCCTAGGCAAGAGAAGAAAATAGAAATGTCATGACAATTTCTCTCTGATCTCATCCAAACTGGCTGTCTTTCTGGAAATCCCAGTAGGTTTGTCCATTCGACTGGATTTTGGGGAAGAAATGTTTAAGACATGGTTAAGGAAGTTGATTTTGGGAAGTGATTCTGGGGCATTAGCACTGCCTGCTTTCTGGACAACGGTTAAACCTTACAAGAGTGCCCCAAACCTTAAGAGAGCACTCAGACCACTGCACAGATACATTTTGTGTCAATTAGTGGTAAAAGGAGTTTAGGAAACAATTCAGATATGTCATCTTCCACTCCTTCAGCTGTGGGGTACCAGATTTATGAAATGTTTTCAAGCATGATGTCTCATGGTGGGTCTCATGCTGTTTGTACCTTTGTGTTTGACAGATTTTTCTAGAAAGAGAGCAAAGATACTTGGCCCTTTTTTTGCCATGGATGTACTGTTATGGTGTCAAGTAGGATAGATCACCACACTGATGTCAACAATATCTAAAAGAAGGAAAAACTGAGACTAGTTCAGCGTTGTGGCAGACTTCACAGATAAACTTACCCAAGCAGGAAAGGAGGTACCTAATGTTCTCATTCAAGGTATGAAAGTAATAAAAGGCTAAAAACAAATCCAAGAAGAGATTTAGGCATAGTGAATAAAATGAACAGCTTTGTATCTGTCTGATACTTACAGCCTTTTGGAATGTGCTTGTGTATTTTGCATTAAGAAGTCAATGAATAAAACACATGAAGGTGGGGCATCTCTCTTTCAGGAGATGTCACTGAGATACAGTTCTGTTCTTCCAGTTTGCTATTGTCCTCCAGACCTGTGATCTTCCTCTTGGCCTGACAGTACCTAATCTTGGCCAGGAGACACCTCACAGTTATCAAGTCTCCTTCCATGAACCATCTTCTGAGGATATGGCAGACGATACCAGGTTCTCCTCAGCCTGAAGAGACCAGAAAACACCCAGGTCTCTGCATTCTAGGTACGTGCTTTAACCACAAGAATTCAGCACAAATAGGAGCAGCAACATCTCCTCATCCAGGAGCAGCAGCAGGTAAGGCATATTAAAAAAAAAAAAAGAAAGAGATGGCTGTCTGTGCTTAAATGGGTGGCTCAGGTGCCTTAAGTTTTGGAGAATACAGTTTTCTCTTTCACCTTGACATACTATTCAGAGAGAGCCACAGGAAAGCATCTCAGTCCCTCTGTGTGATAGTGCTTCAGATGATTCTTGCTCTTTGGTCTTTGCCTCTTGGCTGTTTTATGGGCTTTGGTGTTGTGTATCCAGTCTCCCCACCTCTGCACCCTCTGCTTGCAGCACTAGGAAAATAAGTGGTTCAGACAAGGCTGTGAGTTCTGCTCTCATAGCCAAGACCCTTGACACTAGAGCATAACAATGTGTGGTATCATCACACCTATGTAATCTTTACTTCATGGAAGTAGAAAAATAACCCCTGGAAACAAATGCTGTTGTAGAACAAGTGTAGGAATGGTAACAAATTCTTTCCCTGTAGTATATTCAAACTATCATTTCAATTAAGACCAAAATACTGCAAATATTTGGGCAGAGTTCTAAAGGGAAGTCGCTGTAAACTCACCATAACCCAAGAAATAATTCTGAGGCCCCATATACAGACTATTTATTCCCAAGCATACATTTCTCTCCCAGAATTAGGAATTATGGAAATTCAAAGGAACAAATGTACCCTTCATCTTTTCATGCCTTCTAAGCTGTAAACTTTTTCTGACCTATCTCTGATACTTTGGTAGAAGGCTAGCAGAGCAGGATCCTTAGAACAGAATTTTAAAATGTAGAGTTTTAATTTAGTAGAAATGTTTACTGCTTCTGAAGACAAATTCTATGTGTGGGAGTCACCATTCACAGCGTGGACCTTGAACACTTTATCAGCTGGTATCACTACAAATATTGAAGTGTTTTCCTGCAGGTTCCATTTTCACCACCCTTTTTCTTGTTTCCTTCTCTTTTGAAATGCGTCATTTTGCACGTTTCTCATTGTCAAGCATTTTTAAATTGCTCCTGGCAGAAATATTTTACAAGTGGGGAGGATGCTCCAGGCTTCTTCCCAGAAAGTAGAAGACTCTGTGTGTGGGGAGGCAGATGCCAGCTCTGCAAACCTTGTAGCTTTGCATGAAGAAAAGGGTTTTTTTGAGTAAACAATGGAATCCATTATTTACAGACCATATTGTAAACATCTGTGGTAGAGAAGTTGTCTTATTGTATGCCTGAATGACAAGGGCAAACCCAGCACAGGAAGAAGGAAGGACCAACCCACTTAACAGAATGAGACTTATTTGAATTAATTTTAAAGCCACCAACAAACAATCAATGGTTTGATTGTGGCTGACGCAGAACATAAGCAAATAAGAAATATTAGGATACCTACGTGACATTCTGCCTCCATCAAAACAAGCAGGATGTTTGAAATTGGCATTAGAGGTCAAGGCTGAGTTTCTAATCTCTTTTTCCTAAAAAAGCCCAGAAGCAAATCAAGAAAAAATGCTCAGTTTAGATTGTAAAAAGAGTGTTAAAACTATGGCTTTCTGATTGATTGATTGATTGATTGATTGATTGATTGATTGAGGTACTTAAAACACATTTTTAGACACTTTAATAACTATAGGAAAAATGTGAATATTATGCTCCCTCTAAAAAAAGGAAATAAAATGATTCCTTTATGGACCTTGGCAAAGGACATTTCCACATTGTTATTGGCTGGCTGAGCTCTTGGTCTTAGGCCATCTGTTGTTTCAAATAGTCATTAGTGCTTTTGATTTCAGTTGTTGCCTTGGAACTGCACTGAGGAGAGATTGTCCACCATTCTTTGCCATATTGTACCAAAGGCAATCCTCCAGGAAATCCTCACAGCCTCTCTGCTGCATAGCTCATCCCAACTCTGAGGCTCCAAAGAATGTTGGGGCAAATATATGCTGCCATTTTTTCACAAAAGACTGAATTTTTAACTTTTTTTTCCC
>VYZT01047004.1:0-11274 GCA_013400735.1 Pomatostomus ruficeps
CCCTTTCCCTTCCTCTTCCCTTTTCCTTTCCTTTCTTGAACTTCCCTGAACTTCCCTGAACTTCCCTGAACTTCCCTTCCCTGAACTTCCCTTCCTCTCTCTTCTTTTCAAACTGGCAGTACAGCAGGAAAAACCTGCCCAAGGTGATTTGTCCTTTCACACATTTGTCATTTCTCGCATTCTGTTGCCAAAACTGAAGCAGCTGGGCCACATTTCCACTTCTGGGACACCACCAAGCCTCCAGCCGTGAATAAGTGTTTATGACTCTTTCAGCGCAGTGAGAGCAAGGACTGAGAGCTTCTTGCCCACAGCTGCTGCCCTGTGGCTGTGCACACCAGACAGTTCTGCCACCACTCCCCATCCTGACTGAGCTGTGCCACCTCTGTCCCCCCAAAACCAAGGCTGGCAACACCAACGAGTCACGCTGGGCTCCAGGGGGCATAAAGCAAATATCTTAAAACTTCCACTGAGCACTTCCAGGAGTTGTTTAGATCAGACCTCTGCCCTGCACATGTTCAACCACAAATGACACAAGTGTGTTTGCCTCTTAGAAAACCAGAACTCCAGCAGCAAGGCAGAAATGGGCAGCAAATCCCGGAAGGAAAGGACAGCGTTCACCAAGGAGCAGCTGCGGGAGCTGGAAGCTGAATTTGCCCACCACAACTACCTGACCAGGCTCAGGAGGTACGAGATAGCTGTGAACCTGGATCTCACCGAAAGACAGGTACTTCCCACGCCTTTGTCTCCCCAGCTCCTTCTCCCCCTGCCCCAGAACTTCTCCCTAATGCTAAAAACCAGAGATGTCACTCAAGGGTCTGCTCTTGCAATGGCACAGAGGTATTTTAAAACAAAACCTCCACATACTTTCAAGCACCTTTGTGACACATTTCTGTGAGTAGTTAATAAATTTAATTATGTTTCTCTAAACTAAAGACAGACTTGGTAATAACTGGTCTCTACTGAGTTCTTGTTTACCATCATTCATTGGTGAATACTGATATATGAAAGCTTACATAAGAAATATGAATATCACCTTAGACTGTGACTAACAGGAAATTATTAGAATGACATGTTTGATATGTGCATTCTTCCTGGGTCAGGTGATGTTTTGAGGCGATGAGGAAAGACAAATATGCAGAGTTTTGTGGAGAGAGGTCTTTCTGTTCTCTCACTGTCATCTCAGTGCAGGTTTCCTTATCAAGGCTAAGTGGACAGCAGAAGAATTGTGTAATTATGTGAGGCAAATTGAAACTCCTGAAGCATTAGACTGGATGGCCTGGATGTTAAAAGTACACGAGAGGCCCTGTGCCATTGTGTTGATGTGCTTATTGGACATGAAGAGAGATTTTAGGCAAAGCACCTCTACTACCTTTGGGGATTGCAGAGGAACATCTGTCTGGAGCATTTTAGAAAGAATTGTTCCAGAGGTGGATTAGGCAAACCTGTGAGGCTCTGTTCACCTTTTCTTCTAGAATTCTAGGAAGAATAGATCATCTGTCTGTTGATACACACCTACTGCATAGCTCTGCTTGTACAGCTCAGGCTGAGGCAACAAGTAATTCTTTTCTTTTTATCACCCAGGTCAAAGTGTGGTTTCAGAACAGAAGAATGAAGTGGAAACGTGTTAAAGGGGGGCAGGCAGTGCCCCCGCACGAAGCTGACACCGAGGATGTGGACTCTGCTGCCTCCCCCAGCTCTGAGTAGCCCCTGCAGCAACGGGAGGGGAGCGTGGAGAAAACATCGAGCAGAACGTGGGTCAGCATCAGCTGCACAGTGAGATCCCCCTGCCTGCAAATCCTGCAGCCCACAGGCTTTAAAAGGTGCACGGTGCTTGAGGCTACAGAGCACAGGGGGGAAAAGCCAAAGCAGAGCAAGGTTTTGATTTGTCTCGAACTGTCTTGCTACCACACATGCATCTGCAGAAAAAACCCAACAACAAACACTGAGTATAAAACAGGAGTGATGTTGTCTGGACTCTCAAACACCCAGAGAATACAGATTGTTAGTCAGCAAGGGATAAAGCAGCTGTGCTCTCAGCCAGTCTTTCCCCGGTCACACCTACTCAGTCTGCATTTGGACTCGACAATGCACATCCTCCTTGTGCCCTCCTCTGAGAGAAATAAACACTTTGATAGTCACTGGTTTCTCTTGCCAAATGACTTGAACACGTGTATGACGAGGCAGTAAGATTACAAAATAAAATGTGAGACCAAAAATATATAAACACAGAGGTCTGCTTAGCAGTGTCAGATGAGATTGCTTTCCCACTGACAGCCGGGAAGGCAGTGCCGTGGTGGTGGCAGCACTTTGCAGAGGGACATTTCTTCCAAGCTTCCTGTAAATCCTGCAATTAACTTGCTCGATCTCAGTTTCAAATATTTTTTCAAAGCAGTCATTAGCAAATGTCCCAGCAGGCACAGCAGGGATTGAGCTCTCAGCACACCACCTATCACTGTTTTGTTTTCAAGTTTTCCTATAAACTGCCACAGCACCACCAGAAGTCTTAGAAAACGAGACTTTTAAGAAGTCTTAAGAACACTTGAGAACACTTCCACTTGAAATTATCCCCGCTTGCAACTGAAGCTTGCAGTGTATCAAATTACAATGATTTAGAAAAGCATAGTGCCTGCTCCCATTTCTTATCTCTTTTTGTTTCAGAGGCTAATGCCATATTTTAAGCAGAATTTTACACTAGGGTGCCACATTATGACTGTTGAGAATGCTGAAACTTGGGTTTAAATATTTCAAATATTTTTAAATATCTCATTATTTGCAGCTACAGCATTCTGCCTTCCTTTCGCCTTCCTCTGATGCACTGCTAGCGTGGTTGCATGGGAACTGTAGATGTGCTGGGTACCAGTTTGTATATCTGGATTATGTGTTTATAAAGCTGTTAGTGGTGATTCCACTTGTAAAANTCCTCTGCCCCTGGAGAAAAACCCCTAAGAAAACAGCATCACTGATGTCTCACATGGAGCCTCTGCACAAACTGTGCTGCAATTACATGGCTGTAAACCCACGTAGATCCTGTGAATATAATAATTACTGTCTAATCAGCTGGAATATTTAGGAGTGTGCATGTTCTCTGTCTGAGCTAGAGCTACCCCTGCCTCTTCAGATTTTATGGTGAGGAAAATCACCCTCAGCTTCCTCCTGGGCACCTGTGTGTGCAGGGGGTGTTTAAATGGAAGGGAGTCATGGTCAGACCCCGGTTACCTCAGCAGTGATCTGCTGAGGGGGACAAGGACAGAACACCATTATTTTGGTCACAAACCTAACGTTAAAAACAGGTTCATAACCTCACCACTCAGGTGACATAAAACGAGTTGGCTAAAAGAATTGCCTGTGCACAGATGAGGAGAAGCTACAGTTTGCTGTATCTTTTACAACAGAAAATGTCTGTGACTCCACTTCTTAAACCTCAGTGCCTTCTGATCAGACTCCTGACTAAGCTCAGTGGTTTGGCGCTTGGCAAAGACTGAAAAAAGCTGTTTTGTGAAGAGCTCTGGTGCTGTTTTGTGAGCTCTGGTGCTGTTTTGTGAAGAGCTCTGGTGCTCAGATCTGCTACCCCCTTCTCCTGGGACACAAATCACCACAGAGCAGCAGTTCTTTTTTACTCATACCCTTGTAAGCTCTTAAACCAATTAACCCTGTGCATCACCTCCTCCCCACTATGCTTAGAAAGTTTGCAACCTGCAAAAGCAGCTTATTTTGAGATGAAAACCTTTGGGCTCTGGGCTACTGACGTAAACCAAAATCAGCTCCTCACCCAGATGAGAGGCTGATAAATCCTTCTGTCAATGGTGGCATATGGAATCCTAATTCACTTAAAAACTAATCAATGGGATCTCAGTCTGTACCCACAATTACAGCTCCTAAACAATTTTTGTTCTGAACTTTGAGAAATAAGCTGTGAGTCACCTGTGAGATCAACTTGTGCTTAGGCAGATTCTTCATTAAACCATCTGCTTGCTCTACGCTTTTAGTGTTTTGAGAAGGAACATTTCACTCCTGACATCAAAGCAGTTGACCTCTGAACCTCTGGTGCCAAGAATCTTCCAGGGAAGGCCTGTGGTCGGGCAGCAAAGTCTTTGACCTGCAATTATTTCCCTCAGAAAAACACATCAGGCTGTGCTCTCCTCACAGAAGGGAGGGAAGCTCCTTGAGGATAAATAATAAATAATCCGAGCACACAGTCACCCCTTGGCATCAGAGAGGCCTGGCAGGAGCTCCCCAGGCAAGCAGAGCAGCAAGATTTTTGCCAGTGCAAGCAGCCCCCAGGGGATGGGTATATCTGCACAAACACAAAAATATCTGCTGAGGGCCTTTCTATCTGTGCTGCCTCTTCCACACAGAGGAAGAAAATGCTTTCCTTAGAGAGAGACTTCATGGACTCGTTATCTCTCCAGCCAGATGCCAGTGGAGCAGAGGCCCTGATGTGTTTTACAGGTTCTGCGTCTCCTCTGTTGTTAGTTCTCAGTTTCTCCGTGCCATTCTGCAGCTTTAAGCTGGGGATTTTTCCAGTCAATGGAGCTTAAACTCCAAAGAGAACCCGAGGCCAGTCCAATGTTGCCTTGAACATCTGCAGGGATGGGGCATCCCCAGCTTCTCTGGGCAGCCTGTGCCAGGGCCTCACCACCCTCACAGCAAAAAATGTCATGGACAAGCTGTAAATAAGGGACCAAACCCTGTCTGGAAAACAAGAGAGCCCTTTTAGCCAGCGTTTCACAGGCAGAGATTTGGACTGGGACATACTGGACGTGAGCAAAGCTCGCAAATCCTGCTTCCTGCAGAACTTCCTGGGCACGGCAGCAAGCGCACACAACAAGTCCGGGCATCCTACAGAACACACCATTTTTCAATTACCCCATTTTCTTCCCTCACCTCCAGCAGTGCTCATATTGAGTTTCGTCAGCCACTATCTCATGTTTTGGATAATTCCCTTCCCCTGAGGAAAGCGCAGAGCCCCTTCCAGAAACGCGTCTGCTGCAGTTATGGGCTCAGCGCGCTGGATCCACACAGACAGGAAATCCACTTTCTTCCCGTGATTGCAGCAGAAGGGCTTTTGTCTGCCTGGAACTTGCCCGGTGTGGCTGTAAAACAACCTCAGGCTCAGCTCCTGCCTTCCAGGCTGTGTTTGGAGTTACGCTGGGGCAGCTTCCCCGGCAGCTCTGGGAGAGGTGTCAGCAGCACCCCACAGCTCCTCATACCCCCCTCCCCACACCCAACCTCACAGCGGTTCAACTGCTGCACGAAGGGAGGATTTCCACGCTCTTACACCACCATCCCCTTCGGTTGTCTTGAGTTTTGCAGTTTTTCAGTGTTTCTCTTTGCTGTGATACTTTCTCACACATTCTGCTGTAAACATGGCTATAGTTTCTTGACAGCTATCTATGTTTTGTTAACTGTCTGTGTTGTTATCGTTCTATTCTCCTGGGTGGAGAAATATGATAGATAGATGCTTTGACTAGTGGAATGGAGAGGTAGTGATTTCTACCTCCAATCCACAGTGATTTGTAAAAACATATAAATAAAGGTCAGAAGGTTCTGACCTCTCTCTCTTTTTGCCCTCTCTTTTTGCTCTTTCTGTGTAGTCTCTCATTTAGCTCTCCTTTTAGCTCCTCGGCCTAGTCGGCCTCATCCGTGCTACATCCTTCCTCCACACCATAATTGTTATTTTATTCTTTTTAAATCCCCCTTGGGCAGGGGTAAGCAGCCGCTCGTCTGGAGGCTCCTCTGGGAGCAGATTGCAGAGGAGATAATGGCAGTGAGTAACGGAGAGGATGGTGACTTCATACGGAACTTTGAGTCCCAGGTCGCTTTCCTTATTCGAGAAGAAAACATTTTTTCAAGCCTCCCTCAGCCCCACTGCGTATCCCTGGCTCCGGAGCAGGAAACAGGCATGTGAATTGACACATTTTCTTCCGGCCTTTCATTTTTAATTCAGTGAAAGTTCACGATGGCCCTCACTCATCCCCCTGTTAATTTGTCACCCAGAATGCCACGTGTGGAGCATTTCCTACCCCAGGAATTTATCACCAGGTGAGTGTCAGCACAGCCATGCTGCAGTTAAGGTGATGACTGGAAAGACACCCAAAAAAGGGATTATTTCTTCCTTTCAGTACTCACCATGAACATCCCAACAGTTTTATATTTCCATCTACTTTTAATCCTATATTTCTGCATTTTGACCCTTTTCTGTGTAACTACATCTCAACACTTTCCATTCTCTATTTCGTTGATGAGGGATGATCAAGAAAAGTGATTTAGCTGTTGAGAAACTGCAGTTTCCAAATCAGAAAAAGAAAAACCCATCAGATCTAATTTAATAGCTCCATCCTTTTCTTAGCTGAGGAGGACAGACCCCCAGTCCCAGTGTCAGGTATCTAACAGACCTGGACAGGAAGTTCTTTTCCAGGGAATAGAAGAATCACTCCCCATAACAATCATCCACAGTTGCTTCTGTCTGACATGAATTGAAAAGGAGATTCTGGGGAAAAGTGCAGCTCAAGAAGCCAAAATTCATTCAAGTGTTCAAACATCCAATACTCTAATCTATGATTACACCTAAAAATGGCACAAAGCATAAAATGAGGCCTCTTATTTAAAACTGCTGGCAGGAATTTTAAATTGTGGACTTGTGTCAGGCCACTCGCTGTGTTCAAGTCGCCTGCATTTAGCTGGATTGAGTTATAAACCTCTTCAAAATATCCCAATAAAAAAATAAATCTATTAAAAAGAGAATAAAATAATGAGGTGAGAAATTGTCTCAGGAAAAGGTTGCAGGCACATCTCTCCCTGGTTTATTTGCAGAAGAAAACACAGACACAACTGGAATATGTTTCACATTATGAGACTTAAGGGTTCTTGTCTGCACTGAGGACGTGTTTATCCTGTTGGGTTCCATTATGGACCTGGTTTATATCCTGGGAAGGCTCAGAGTCCTGTGCACACTCCAGGCAGGAAGTCTTTAATGCACACACCGAGAAGACGATTTCAACTACTCAAACATTAAATAAATAAGCATGGAAAAAAACAAGTCATTCTACTGCAATTATTGAATTCTTCCTGTGCCTTTACAAGATTTCTGAAAAAAAACAAGTTTCCCAATGCTGGCAGAGCTGTTTAAAAAGTCTGAGAGAGCCATAAGGGGAACAAACTCAGTGGAAAATCATCCATTTTGCAGCACCATGAGATATTTAAGGCCAGAGCCTCGTAGTGTTTGGCTCAGAGTGGCCTTGTCTCAAAGGTGTTTTGTCATTTAAAACAAAAAGTACCAAGAAACCCAGAATGGTGACATTTGTGTCCCCTCCTGCCCAGAGTGTGAGGTGGGTCCTGTCCCGTGCTGGAAGGGCGCTGGGGAGGGAGCTGAGGCGCTGCAGTCCCTGCCTGGCTCAATATTCGTCTTCTTCAGGCGATCCGAGCGCAGCCTGCGTGGTCTCACTGCTGTTTGCACACGATTGCTGCTTTTTTTTGAGCGTTGTGAGGATTTCTCAGCCAGTAACAAACTGAGAGAACAGCTGGAGAGGAGCCTGAAACTTCCTAGGGCTTTCAGTGCACTTCAGAATATCCTCAGTTAATCCACTCTAACTTTTGGTCAGCCCTGCAGAAGTCAGGAGGTTGGGCCAGGGGATTGTCTCAGGTCGCTTCCAAATGAAAAAATCTCTTTTAGCTGCAGTTGTTTTCACATCTTTTACACACATGAATAGTAGGAAAAATATAACTCAGCATCTAGAAAACAATGCAACAGGAATAATGTTGGATTTGTAATCTCTGTATAACTTCAAATATGGAACTGGGCTTGAATTTCCACTTTCCTTCCCAGCTGCTAGGGCCAACTTGAGTAGCATTATTTTTAGGAGAAAAATGATCTCTCTCTTTACGGTCTTCCCTCTGCTGTAATTTCTTTGTGTCTCTGCCAGAACCAAGATGAGGTGACGCCAGGAAAAAGGATGAGCTCATTGCATTTAACGGTATGAGGTTTCACAAATAAAAACTGCATTACTCAACTGAGAAGTGGCCAGTGGTATGAAACAGCGTTAAAGGCAGGGAGCTTTAATTGGAAACAAAAAGAATTAATTAATTTCTCATGCTGGCTGTCATTAGAGAACTGATCTGATTAGCCTTCCCTGGGGATGGAATTTTAGATTATTGACCATTATTGTATTGTTACTGCACTTTTATGATAAGATTAAAAGAACAAGATAAACGTTATTGGTAAAACAACAGAGTGAAAGCAGTGAATTTCAGGAAAGAGTCATTTGGGTTTTCCTGTTCAAATCCCAGGTATAAATCTCAGCCTCCGGAACCATGGATTCAGCACTCTTTCCACACCTTTTTGGTTTCTGGCATCACACTGAGCACAAAAAGCTCTTTCCACAGAGCACTGAACCCTCCTTAGTGGTGCTGAGTTCAGAAGAATCTCTCAGACCTGGGGACTCTGTTGACCATCACCTCCAGCAGTGCATTTTCCAAAAAATAAAAAATGCCAGAGGCCTCTGTGTTTTACAGGTCCCGTGCAATGTTTGCCATGTGCCACACGGAAATGAAAGAGCCTGGGCAGGGAAGGACAGTTCAGGTGCCTGCAAGGGACACTTGAGCTGCTGAGGTGTTTGACTCGGTGCCAGATTTCTGCACAACTGATCCGTTCTGTGCAAGGTTGGCAGCCACAGGTGTCCGAGATCACCTCACGTGAGCAAAATTTAAATCAAACTCACAGATACGTGGTTGTCCTGTATCCTCATGAAAATCCTTTACCTGTGCTGCCAAGTATTCCATTCTGGAAAGGAACAGGAGGATCTGATCCCTTCTGCCTCCTTCACCCTCCCTGCAGCACCGCTGGATCAGGATCCCCCGAGCTGCTCCCAGCGGTGTCTGCTCCGGTGTCTCACTGACACACAATGACCTAATTTGTTATGGCTGCTGAGAACTGGGAGAAATTAAATCCAGGCTCTGCAGTTAATTGGGGTCAGCTTGAGATGATTTATGACCTGAGGAATGCACTGACTCCTTACGCTATCACACAGACAACGGTATCAATTGGACTCCGCAAACTATGGAATCAAATGGAAATTGGGATTTTCCAGCAAATGAGCAGTGGCAGAGGGAAGACTCATGGGAGGAGGCAAAGCAGTGGGCACCTGGGGCTGGATCTGAGCACAAAGCCAGGTGTCCCACACTCTCCATCAGTTAACCTCCGAGTCCTGATTTATGGTGATCCAGAGGAGAGATGGAATAGCTCCATGCCAAGGAAATTTCATCTGTCTGGAATCTGACAGGAAGAAAAAAAGATGTTTGAAAATTTCAGAGGAAGCTGGGATTTGTCCCAGTTACAGCGTCTCTGTGTTCACTCAGCCAGCTCCTGTTAGCAAGTCAGGCTCGCTGGAAAATAGAGGGAAATGCTTTTCCATCAGTCAGGAACCTCGGGTTTGGTGCCAGGTCAGTGGGCTGTGCAGCGCAGCCGTGACCCCAAACAGCAGGAGCCTTCAGCAGGTTCCCCCACGCCTTCTGCAGGATATCCTAAATTAACATCTTTCATTCCTTTGTGGACTTTAGAAAAGGATTAGAGCAGAGTTACTTTATTTTCAAGCTCAAGGCATCTTATCACACTTCAGCAGTTAAATAGAACATGAAAATATAACTATTCTATACTGCTTTTATAAACAACACAGGGCGTTTTTTTCTTCCCTAATTAGGACTCTACTTCTGCATTTTCCCTAACTTCATGTCCTGATTTTGATTACAGAGATGCAGCCATTCATGTGCCCAGTGAAATCAGGGCCTGATTGTATTTCTTAAGTAGAGAAATCATCTCTATTCTGCTAATGTCTATCAAAACAGGCAGAGAAAGTGAAGGAGAGAAAGAAAAATCGCTGCAATCCCAGGAGTGGTGGTTATAAAAACCCTCTCCGTGGGTTTCTGGGCTCCTTGTTGAACAGAGTTTTGCTCATACACACCTTGACCTGCCAGCTCAGTGAAAGTGCATCGAGCTTTCCCTTCCTGTGCCCTGGAGTGTCTTTGCATTGCACAGAGATACGAGCTCAAAACATTTCTGAGGAAGAAGAGTGGCCATGGAAGGGTGCAAAGTGTGAGGGCAGGGATGACTGACGATGCAAACCCAGATGGAACCACCTCCGCTGCATCTCCGAGGCTCCGTCTGAGGGCACAGCTGAGACATCCCCTGCGCTCAGTGGAAGCCCAGAGAGCTCCAGCTCCAGCACAGAAGCGCCAGGAATGTGCCTCTGCCCTTTTAAACCCTCGTGGCTCTCTCTGTGACTGTCGGGGCAGGCGGAGGGTGGCACTCTGCGTTCGGCAGAGCCCTTTGCTGCCCGCAGCGACTCCCAGCCCCGCAGGCTGCAATAACCCCGGGTATTTACTCAGCTGCGCTTCCCCGGGGTGGCCCGGGCAGGAAAGGTTTGTTCTGGCCTCTTTAATCGCTTCATCCTTCGCTGGGGTAAACAGGAGGAGCCACAGGGGGTTGTCTTTGTGAGGTTCTGCGGTGCCCAGGGTTTGCTGCCAGAGAGACCTTCGCTGGGAGAGCACAGAGCTGCTGCTCTGGAGGGAGGGAAAGATGAGCCGGGGTGGCTGCAGGTGTTGGAGGGAGCGCAAAAAGGGCTGATAAACAACTCCTTTCATCCCTACCAACCGAGCAGGCACCATCTCCATGTGTGCACGCCGTGCTGCCTCCGAGGGGGGACAGGTTTGTCACCACACGGGCCCTGGGAAGGGAGGGGAGCAGAGGAGACAAAGTTCAGTGACCCAGGGCTCTGCTGAGCCGCTGACATTTCACACTCGGCTCGGCCAGGGCCTGGCTCCATCACCTCAGCAGCTTTCAGAAGGGGCACTGCAGCCTCTTACGGAGGGAAACGCTCTGAAAACAAGAAAAGGGCTGCGATGACACGAGCAAGGCAGCAGAGCTCCCTAAGAAGTACCTTCCCATGAGTTTACACTAAAAAATCTGCCCAACAGAATTGGTACGTGCTTTAAAATATTGCCAGAATTGGTTGGGAAATTTGTGTTTGTGTTTTCCTCTCTTGTAAGCAAGCCCTGAAACTCTCTTACCTGCTGACAATTATTATAAGGAAAAATAAAGGTCTGTTTCCAAAATGTGGATTATTTTTATTCTGGGCTACTAAGAAAGAGCTGAGCTACTGAGTTCAGAGCTGAGGAGTTTTTGCGCTGTTGCTGCCCTTTGCACAGAAGGGAGATACAGAAGGGGGTGTGGGGTCTGGCTGGGCGGGCAGAGGTGCAGGGGGGGCTGCAGCTGCAGCTGCA
>VYZT01047005.1:0-41422 GCA_013400735.1 Pomatostomus ruficeps
AGGATCAAAACCACGACACCTACTCATAAATTATTGTTACCTATTTATGTGTAAGGCTACTGTTTCCGTGTGAGTATTGTTTCATATCTATGCACATTTATGACATGTAAATCCCATTTTTATATACAAGCTGCACTAATATAGCCAAAAAATACCATCTATATTTAAATATAAAAGGGGTCTACTTGAGTAATCCCCATAAAATCAAAGGCTGTACCTTCAACTTTTCCCATTAGTTTTCTAATCCAAGTAAAGTCATGCATCCTGTTTCCGTGACTGAAATGGAAATATGTCTAATATGGGGACTCTTGGCCCACTAACCATTAGGTGGAAATACCTATATACAAATTTTATAGTCTTTTAACTGAGAGACAACAGTCTATTTGTTCTCCTAAGCTGCAGGCTTTTCACATATAATGATTGCTGTTAACCATTAAGCTAATAATTTCTGAATCTGATTCTCTCTAGTATGGTGTATTAGTTGCCCACTGGCCTCACACAAAAAGTTACCTACCTCTCTCTAAAAATGAAGTCACAATGTGAAAGAAAGTGGAAAATAAATGCCACTTTCCTGAAAAGCTTTAACTAAATCTCTTAGTGATATTTGCTCCAAATGTTTTTTTTTCCCTTAAATTAATGTAATGTTAAATTCTTAGGTGACCATACACCTGTTGCCCTGACTTTGCAGTGTTCAGTGTTTTTCTTTCTGTAACATTTTTCTCAGACTTTCTGTAAACATGGCCATGGTTCTCTTGGTAACTATCTATGCTTTCCTAAACTGTATCTATGTTTATAATTCCAGTATAATGGGTGGAGAAATATGATTGACAAATACTTTGACCAGTGGATTAAAAGAGGTGGTGATTTCTACCTCCAATCCACGGTGATGTGTGAAAACATATAAATAAAAGTCAGAGGGTTCTGCCCTCTCTCTTTCTGCCCTCTCCTGCTGCTGTCTCTGTGTGGTTCCTTGTGTGGCTCTCCTTTAGGCCCTCAGCCTAGTAGGCCTGCCTGAAGAGTGCTATATACACCTACTCAAATGATGATCTATTAGTAAGGTGAAAAGTCTTCAAAAAATTGGACTCATTAATTCTAGGTACTGCTAGTAAGGGCAAAGCAGCAAGTAAGATGACATGAAGTTTCACACAGAAACAGCCTCAGACAGATAAAAAACAGTGCACTTGAAGAGTTAATACTTTCACAAACTTCAACACATTTCTCTATTCTTCTAGAAAGTCAATGGGTAACTCAGAGTTCATTCCATTAACCAGGATGGGTAAACTCATCAACAGCCAAAATAAATTTCAAGTCTTTTGTACCAAGTTAAACAAATGTTTAACTTGGTACAAAACAAGTAAAAAACAAATGTTCCCTTAAACCTATCCTGACATTCAATATTTTTAAAAAAAATGGTAAAATTTTTTGGCATGGACATGTCCCATCATTTCTGATGAAAACTTTCAGATCATTCAAAGGGGAGTTTCAGTGGAAATTGGTTATTTTTTGAATATTTTCTTAACACGATCTTACAAGAATTCCAAATGTAACAAATGCAAATAACTTTAACAACACTTCTCTGTAACACCAGAGAAGTGACAGGTACATATACCTACACAGGTTTGTCAGTTTTCTTTGTCTCCTTTGAGTGTTTTCATAAGCCAATGTTTTGACTATTTAGAGAATTAATTTATCATTCTTGAATATGTTTAGAATTTTTCAAGCCCTTCAATTTTTTTTCTATTTTTAGAATTAAATTAGGTACAATTAAATTATCTGGTATTTAATTACTACCAATTTATAATGCAAAACAAATCCTGTTTCCATTAAAAAATATTATTACAAATTCTCAATAAAAGAGATAATTTTGTGTACCAGGGAATCAAAGCTATTAAAGCCCTTCAGGCTTGTTACATCCAGACAACTGATTCATTCAAAGTAGAAGATAATCAGTTATGGTCATATAACAGTAATTTTCCATTTCAGTTACAAGGAACATGAATCTTATTTTGTTTCCCTATGGTCCATTTCTTTGGTGCTATAAATATCATGGTCATGATTACTTAATGCCAAGCCTACACAACAATGAGGGTCATATATTGAAATATTTATTACAGACATTGACAATACGCATAATGAATTTCTAAAGCACATTAGCATTTTATCTGGTCATTCAGTTACTTACTTTCTATGATTTTCTCATAATTTATGTAGTGTTTTTAGCATGAAACCTTGCAAAAAAAATCTGTTGGAATGTACAGGGAGATTTTAAATATATAGCAGATAAGTTACTGAACTGATATTCCAAACATGGCTGGAAATACTTGTAATTAGTTTTTATTAGTCTAATTGAAATGTTGTAAGTTGGAATTTAATCACGTATGCCATTATTTTAAACAAAGAATTAGTTACTGACAGAACAATTATCTTTTTTTGTAATGATCTTGTATTCCATAATGGTTAAGACTAAAATAATTCATTTTATACAGATAAACTATTTTCTTCTAATTTTATATATGGAATACTTACAAGATAGATGAGAAGCACACTCCATTAATCTGTACTGTTTATGTTGAGGGAGACTTGTGAATTACAAGCTAAGTAAGATTTGTTGATATTAGTTAAGGTATGATTGAACAATATATTTCTGAAGGAAATGTACCCCAAAATCATTACACTGTTGGACAAAAGCTTGATAAAGCAACTGCGGTTTCCAGAGTTTACTTTAATATGTCATGACAAGCTCATTAAGAAATTAAAAAATCGACTACGTATTAGTTTTCTATTTACAAGTGTCATTTCTCACTGGAATTTGAGTACATAGAAATGGGAAGGGAAGCATTCAAAAATAAATTCATAAACCAGTCATTTAACTAGATTGCTATTCTATTTTCTATAATTTTTTGAAACAATTTTGTTGACCATAGGTTTAATTTTGACAGTTATCGTATACAAAGCATTTTCTACCATGGAAAGTAACCAGTGGTATGTTGTTGTTTCCAAGATTTTGTGAAAGCATTCTGGGAAGCGCACTCCAACTGTATTCATTAAGGAAGGAATTCACGTATTACATGGCCATCATACCTACATTATAGAACTCTTTTTTTTTAATCTCTTTTCTGACCTTGTGAGCAAATCATAGCTTATAGGGTTCACTGAAAGTTAATAAAAAATATACATAAAAACTTTGGAATGATTGTTTTACACTAGGCACTCTGGAGAATATCAAAATAAATTCCCACTCATTCAGTTAAAAGTTTCTTAATTCTCTTGAAATGCACACAGTAGCTAGTAAGAAGAAAAATAACTCTTCCCATTTGAAAGAAAATGTCCAAATGAACAGAAGCAGACATTTAAAAAAATACATAATGTATGTTAATTTTAAAAATGACAGAGTAAACACAGTGTTATTGTGGTTTGCTCAAGTCAAAGTGATTTTGATCAGTGAATTGAAACATGATGGCTGGGTGAAACCACCACTATATTGTCTAGGTCTGCCTTGAAGAAAACTCAGGTATGTAATTCGTTCTCCTGATCTCTCTACCCATCAAATCCTACTGGGAAAGTGTTGTTTTCCGTCTCCTCCATGGGTCTGATAGTCTCCCACTGTTCAGTCTCAGGTGCACATCTTAACAAGTTTTAGGCATACTGAGAACAAAGTTCAACTGCAGCATTCCTGAGGCAACAAAATCCATCTCAGTAGAGTTTGCTGATCTCAAGGAGTCTGTTTCACTGTCCTCAGAAACTTCCTTGTGGCATATTAAACACCCATAAACAGAGTTTTACACCATCCATGAATACTGCAGTAAAATGAGTTCTACTTTGTGCTGAGACATTTTAGAAAGGGATGACCAAAAACCAATTGCTCTGGACCTGGAAGAAAAATGGATCCTCATCAATATCATTGTTTTTTGTTTCATGTATGCTAAAATGGTTTCTAATCCTGGAAGGACAATATTCTAATCATGAGGTATCAAGGTATTTTTCAGGTATTAATGTGTTTTTCATTTATGAAGCAAGTAAGCTATCTCAAATTTTGTACTAGATTGTAAATAAAAAGGAAAACTCTAAAATCTTCAAATCTGGACTATATTCACCACATCCATCAGTTAACCCAATATGTTTCGAAAAACATTTTCTGTACAAGTAAACTAAAATAGAGAAGCTGAACTTTAAAGAAGAACACTAATACCAAGTAAACACAACTGAAAAAGAAGAAAATCCCCAAAACAGTCCTTTAAAATGCACAGAAAACTTAATTTAGCTATTCATAGTATTTTGGTCAATTCATAAATTATTCCCAGACCTTCCATTCTTCTATAATAAATTTCACTTCAACAAACTTTCTTATAAGCAGGATCAGCTATATTTCTACGGACTCTTCATTCTGACAGAAGGTAATCTTCAACATGATTTGTCTTCAGACAAAATATATTAGTAGGAATGCTGGCTGTAGGCCAAGTTACTATGGTCAAATGTACTATTTTCAGATATTAATATTTGCAAAACTCTTCTGTATTATAAATTAATTTTGTGTAGTCTGCAAGAAAATGTATTATTTTTTATTATATACGTTTAGAATTGTCACTGCCAATAAACCAATTTCTCTGTAACTATTCAGAATGCAAATGTCCTCTAGCTGACGGCTATTATCAGTCAGAATGCAGGAATTTATGTAGGCATTATACAGTCATTATAAACACTGATTATGCCATTTTCTATGTTCTGATGGGCCATTGCTCTCAGAACTCTGCACCCATAGTCCCCAAAGCTGTCTCTGTTTTAGTCCCGGTTACTGTCCTATAATCACACTAAAGTCAAGAGGCTAAACAGAACATAATATAAACATATACTCATGCATCTTAACACAATTTTTCATCAATATTTATCAGAATAACCTATTTTCAGTTGCTAATGGTGACACCAACTTAGACTATTAAGAGTAATAGAAGATAAACTTTCAGATGGGATTGAAATTCCTTTATGCTAAATGTTTATTTCTTCTAAAATAAGTAAGTAAATAATCTGTATTTGTAGATGGAGGCAGTGTAAGAGTTCACTATCAATGTTTCAAACAATGTGCCTAAACCAGCTATACCTCAGCTGAAACTGAGAGGAACAACTCTTCACGATCAGTAGTTATATTGGGTTTGCATGCCAGGTTCTGGTAGCAGCAGGGGGGCTACAGGGAGGCTTCAGTGAGAAGTTACCAGAAGCTTCTCCTGTGTCCAACAGAGCCAATGTCAGTCAGCTCGTGGATGAACCCTCCACCGGGCAAGGCCAAGCCCATCAACAATAGTGGTAACAGTGTGGGCTTAGCAGATTTAAGAAGGGAAAAAAGTTCCTGTCTAGAAAGTAGGCAGAGATGAAGAACTTGTGTAAGAGTGCCAAAATATGCTGAAAAATAAAGGCTTAGACCAAGACCTGGAAAGCAGGAGAAAGGGAGACAGCACAAGAAGCCACAGGTGAATGAAGGGGATAAGGGGATGGTAGAGCTGCCAGACATAAGAGACTGGACTGAAACTGGATGGTTAAAAAGTCTGGGGCAAGAAGAGGGGGCAGGGGAGGGAAATTGTACTGAAGTATTAAAAAAGAAAGAAACAGAATTGATTGAGCTGAGATCATCAAGTCCAGAAACACATGAAATGGAGGAAGTAACAGAGTCATAATCAGAAAGTGTCATAAAGGAGGTAGTGAATTGAGACAATTTTTTTCTATTTTTAGAATTAAATTAGGTACAATTAAATTATCTGGTATTTAATTACTAGCAATTTATAATGCAAAATAAATCCTGTTTCCATTAAAAAAAAAATAGTTGTGTAGACAGCTGGTAGACAGGAAGAGCTGAGTCTAGTCAAATTGGAGTGGCAAGGAGAGCATAAAGTGACAGAGAAACGAGCAGATTTTGCCTTTTCTGGAGTGCACACCCTCAGGAACCGAGGCTGGGACTGGATCCTCCCCCCTCAGTTCCACTTCCAGCCAGTGGAGGAGACTTGGACAGGAGCATCACACAGCCACCAGGTGGTGACCCACTATGGAGTTATCTTATTAAATCATATTTTCTTCTGGGAATCATTAAAAAACTGAGATGAATTTCAACAGTGAACCGCATTCATAACCTAATGAATGATTTTATTAGTACAATTTCACTTAGCTGTCAGCTATGAGTGCAATGTGTTCTGTATTGGTCCCCTACTTGCTGCACCTCCAAGCCTCATCCAACAAATAGTTATAGAAAAAGAATGGAAAGTAACAATCTGTGAGAGTGTAATTACTGTGAGAAGACATAGTTATAGAGACATGTTTCAGGTAGAGAACAATGGTCACTGAAAACGCTGGATTTTATAACAGCTAGGAGAATATGGAGAATGTATATTGAAATGGAATAAAAATGATGGATTCTTCTACAAATTTTGAAACAAATTCTTTTGTATCATTTGAATTAAGGAAAGAATATGCAATATATTTGTTGTGGTTTAAAACACAGCCCCGTACCAGCTACTATAAAGAAAATGAACTATATCCATAAGCAGCACATTCTTCCATCTTTTCCTTTCTAACATTTTTTAAAATTTCATTTCTAAATCCCACTAGTATCCAGCAGGGTTTGAAGAGAAATAAGAGGAAAAAGTTGTTAAGCCAATTGTTTTGCTGTAGAACTGAATTCAGATATGCAGAGTATATATTAATTGCTCAAAAGGACTCACAGGTTTCACTTAGGTTAATTTTTGGTAACTATTGAGAGGTGAAATAGGAAAATTTATAGAGAATGGGACTGATGTAATTAAGATAATATAGAGTTGATGATGAATGCTTAGGCATGACTTCTTGCTTCCATTTTTTTAATCACTAGAGTAGACTATGCATGCCTTGTAACTCGCTTAAATATTTAAAATTAAAAGTACTCCTTATTTAAATATTTGTTCATAACAGAGCATACCAAATTATGACTTACTTTATATTGCAATATGAAAGGGCAACAAGGTCTTTTTCTCTTGTGGAAATTTGTTTAAATGAAACACTAACAAAGTTTGCTGCCAAAATTTTATTGCCAATGTCCTTCTCCACAAAAAAAGATTTCACACAATTTCTCAATTTTTGCAAGTTCTCAGGTCAACAAAATTTTTCTTTGTACCCAGGATGATATATTAAAAACCCCCAAACTTATCAGTTGTGCCTTTAAATTTTTCTCATGGGGTTGTGTATTTCTTTATTTGAGTGTCCTCTTCTCAAGAACGTGATGCACAGTTTCAGACTGACCAGTATAGTTTTATCTGCAGCACTATTTCATCATCTGTGTGCAGCAGGAAACGTTCTCTTTTTTTTTTTTCCATGGCATTGTCTGTTGTGTGGGACATTCACTCCAGAGCTGGACTCAAGATCCTTGTGGGTTCTTTCCAACTCAGAATACTCTGTGGTTCTGTGTAGCACAAACAAGGGCAGAGGGGAGAGGAAGAGCCCAGTGTGCCTTGTGAAAACCTGGTAGTCGAGTGAAGCAGATACCTAGGATGTCTTGTCTGTATTGCTTATAAAAGAGGCTGCTATACTAGCATAAACCCAAACAGATTCTGGCTTTTTACCTTGTAACCAAAATAATTGCAGAGGGGTTTCACCAATATTTAAAATACAACAATTTTTTAGATGCACTTTTGAAACTTAAGTGGTCCCAAATCGCTCATGATTTAACTTGGCATAATGCCATTGCACTCAATAGGCTGTTTGATTTGTATCAGTAGAAGACCTGGTCCATTTATCTTCTCTCTCAGTTTAAGATCAATTTGCATATACTTGCAAGTAAAATATCAGTCACTGTTTATGCCTTGTCAAGCCCGGCTGAAAGTTTACAAATGTTTATACATATAGGTATACGCATAAATGCAGTTACAATTGTCACTGTCTTACCTGAGGTGAAAAAAACTCCAACAATTAGAGATTCAAGTTTCAGGAACACAAGCAGTAAAATCAGGAGTCTATAAAATTTTTTTGTTATTATTCTCTTTGCTCTATGCCATATGACCTTTACCTCCATTTCTTTCTATGTTGGTTACACCTACAGTCAGCATGCAGGATATTGAGCTATTTTTTTAAAAGATCCTGCTATCAAGCAAAAAAGTGTGTATCTGTGTGAGGAAAGAAATGGAAATAATTAAAATTATTTAACAGAACATGGCAATGTAATATTCAATAAGTTGAAATTATTTCTCTTTGCATTCTGCAGCTCTGGCAGGTCTCTCATGACCAGCCCTTGTGTTTCTACGTTGGCCAGAGCAGCCAGGACTTTGTCATCTCAGGTTTAATTTATGGTTCATCTTCCTTTCCCCAGAGGCACTTCCTTTGCTTTCAATTTGAGTAAATCCTCAGATAAGCGTCCCATCACAGACAGCAGTTCACAGAAAAAGCAGTTGCTGCCACTGTGTTGCTCACAGCATGTCCATTAATTCATGGAGTAGATCCTTTGTACTGTGTTTTGTTTTATTTGGTTTTTTAAATCTTAAAATAATGTTGTGCAGAGGCTGTTCATTCCTGCTGTGTATTCCTACTTCTAATACATTTCTGCACACTGATCCTTACGTACATGTGTAATAATTGTACTCTATAATCATGATTAGCATTGAAAAGTATTCTCTACACTTTACTGTTGTTTTAACTCCCAAGTCTCCATTTTTCCTTCCTAGATACCATAGTTCTTGATGTATTATATAACTTAAAATATGTTACTCATAACCAAAACCATATGGGAAAAAAGTTAAACATTAATGTTCCCAATAGTACAGTTACAATATTTCACTGACTTTCACCAAATAAGCAATGTTCCAAGTAGCCCAAAGATTCATCGCTGAAGAGAAGTTACTTTTCTTTTCACTCCAGAAGAAACCAGATAGGTTTATTTAATCAAAACTCAACAATTTTGCTCTTTGAAAGTAAATAATCAGAAAATTAAGTATAAGAGTTTATAAGATGGATTTTTCCTCACAAGGTCAGTGTAATCTTCATGACCGACCTGTATTATACGATTTACTTCTTAAAAGGAATAATATTCACAAAGCATTTCTACAGGAGTAGGAAATAGCTTTCTGTATCTTATAGTGGTTTCCACAAGATTCCTGTTCCCTTGGTACCAGAAAAACTTACAGCTTTTGAGTGCTGTTATTTCATTATAAGTACCTGTAGGATTCTTACCAGATCCTTATTATATTAACAGCTGTCTAAATATAAAATGATATTATTACTTATGTCACCATCTGATAGACAATTTCCAGACAAAGAAAACTTCTACCTCTGGTACAAGGACTACATTCAATAAGTATAGGAAATTAGCGAAGATGCAGCAAAAAAACTCCAGAGACTCAGATTATAAATCCTTTGTGGGTATAGCCATTGTCTTAAAAGGCTTTTTAAAAGGGGAGTATCTTTTAAAAAGGACAGTCTTTTTAAAAGGACAGAGTCTGTGCATACAGCTCAAAGATATCACTGTATATATTGTATATGATAAAACTAAAAACAAATGGATCTTCTTCATTATTCTTAGTAGTAAGAAGGCTGAGGATGGGTATTTAACTTTTACACCTATTTTTTAAAAGAAAAAGTATGGAGAGATACTTAAGTGGTAAAATATTCCTCTGAAAATAGGCAGGCCAGTAGTTTAAAATACAGAAGAAAAAATAAAACTGTAAAGCACATGAGCTAAGCAAACACTGGCAATGGAATTGAAATGTAGCAATAAAATTAAAAACAAACAAACAAACAAACAAAAAACAAATAGCAAACCTGAAAGTAAAACACAAAGATAAATTCAAAGGGTGAGAAAAGCAGTCCTTGCAAGAAAAAAATACTTACATTTGGAAAGCTAAGAAAACCAGGATTTGTCAGAAATCAAAATGGAAAAAGGGCAAAAATAAAAAAAAAAACACCTTTTTGTTGTGGTTCAGAAAGAAAATACAAGCCCATTAATTTTTGAGAGATACTGAAACTTTGATGACAGCACAACAACTCCAGCCACTGAGAAATTTTTTTGTCAATTAAGTCTGAAAAACCACATTTCACTCTTTTTCTACCATGCATGGTTATATATAATTATTCAATATACAGTATTCTTTCAGTTACAAAATCAATCAAACAGAAAAAACCCTCAGAAGCAGTTGTGAAAGAAATCAAAACACAAAATATACAGATATTTTTGGGTAGAACACTTCAGATCTTCTTTTTCAATTCAGTTTCATAAATTATTACTTTTTTAAGGTTTTTTGTTTTAAGAACTTTTTCATTTGGTTAACAATAATTTACAAATTCCTTTCACCAATTTTGAGATAGGAAATTAGCTGAAATAGATTCTTCCCCACAAAGAGTTTCAATGATTCAGAAAATTCCTCTAAGACATATTAAATTCTTATCAGCTCTTCTACCAAACCTTAACAACAATACTTGCACTTCATATTAAACTGTTGATTCCCCTGCACTGAAAGGCTGGTAATGACCACTATAATTACAAAGAAAGACTACCCTAGTTTTGTCCAAAGAAAATATGAAAATGGGCTTTCAGAGAATAACCTGGCTTCTGTACAAATCATCATTATATTTGTGTGTATTCAGAATATTTCATTTCTGAGAGTGTAAAGAATGATGCTTAGATTGCAAGAATAGGTAAACTTTCAATTGAACATTACAAAGTGTATGTATAATTTTTATTATCTTTGTCATCTGAAGATAATGGTGCTTCCACATACAACACTCAGGAACTGAAAGTATCTTAAATTTGTTTAGTTGGTATGATTGAAGGATATTTGTTGGGGATTTTAAATTTTTTGGGGAAAGCAGGATACAGTGTATTATGCCATGGACAGAAAAAGACAGAGAAACCTCAACAGCTCAATTAGATGACTCTTCTGTTCTAGATTAGTAACAAAGATACTAATGCCACCAACAGTTATGGTGAAGACCCAGTACTGAGTGGTAATCAGTGGAAAAAAAATGGATGTTGATTTTGGCCAAGAACCAACCATGGTAGATTTGTTTCTGGAACAGGAAATTTTAATATTTTAGGGAAAGAAAAAAAAAAAGAAGAAAGAGACCTACAAGTTAATATGAATCTAGTTTCCCTTCAATAAATAGGATTCCTACCCTAGTAGGCAATTAGGTGAAACATGTTCTAAATTCCAGCACAGTGTACAGATCATTCCTGGGGAAAAGAAAAAACAAAGCAAGCAAACAATCTTGCAACAAAACTCAGCTTCACCAAATACATCTCTTGTCACTTGACTTCAGTGATTTTACTGATTGCCAAAGTCAAATCCCATTTATGCATATTCCCTTTAATAAAATATATAGTTAAACCAGAAGATGCTGAATCCAAAAGGCAGGTATCCATCAGCCTCAATAACTTTGAGTCAGATCTGTACATGAGTTCTCCATTTGCTATTTAACAGCATTTCTAATAGAATAAGGGGTTGTTGTTTGCTTTCTTCTTTCTTTTCCAGAAAAAGAAATAATACTTTTATGAAGAGAAGACATGTGAGAAAGTCAATCATAACAATATATTGTCAAAGGTTTTTTGATGCTGCTGAACAAAAAGTTCACAATTCTGGGACATAGTAAACAGAACCTCAGGTACTAAATTGCCTGATACATTATTTCGGATGGAAATATTTTATTAATTTTGTTACTCTATGAATATTCTTGTGCAATTTTTTTCTCTTTGATAATTTGGTTTAGAATATTTTGTTGATAAATATTGTTTCAAGAACATTTGCCTTCATGAAAACCCTGAGAGATGAAAATGTGTACAAAATATTAACTTATGCTTAAGAGAAGACCAGAATGTCCTTTGCAAAACCACTAGGATTTTTTAGATTAAAGAAAGCTTATACAGGTTGTTCATTACGAATCCCCTGCATTTCAAGAGCAAAATATTTATTCAGTACTTCAACAAACAAAAATCTTTATGTAAATTTTCTGATAAGACCAATTCATAATTTTATAATTATTTGAAACTCACTGTTGCTCTTGCAAGAAAAATAACAATCTGCGTTGGACAGACTGCCAAAGAAGGAAAGGAACGTATACTAACTATGTGTCAAATAGATCAGAAGAGTGCTAATTAAAGTTAGGAGTACTTACAAACCACTTTGATTATTTAATATGTTATTTTATTACCAAAAAATAAGTTGAAATTATTAAGCAGCATTACGGTCTGAATTTCTGTTGGGAAACAGAGAAGGACAGGAAAATCCCCATTCTAAGGTAAAAAAGATTGAGTGAAAGAGTTAGAATACTGACATTTCACATAGAATACTTTCATAAAGCTGGTATTTTCTTTCGTTTGTAGCAAAGTTATCAGTATTTGAAATACTAAATATTTAAATACCATTTAAGATGTCAGAAATGCCTATTGGGAGTTACAGAGTGCTATAGATTTCATTAATGGTCATTGGGCAATAGCTATTGTGGAGACTGAGCTCTTGCGTGACTTTGTTATAAACAACACTACAAGAAAGATATTGAGGGGCTGGAGCAAGTCCAGAGAAGGACAACAGAGCTGGGGAAGGGTCTGGAGCATGAGTCTGATGAGGAACAGCTGAGGGAGCTGAGCATGTTTAGCCTGGAGAAAAGGAGGCTCAGAGGCCATCTTGCCACTCTAAAACTCCCTGACAGCAGGGTGTAGCCAAGTGGGGGTTGGGCTCTTCTCCCAAATGGCAAGGGATAGGTCAGGAAAAAATGGCCTCAAGTTGCACCAGAGGAGATTTAGATTGGATGTTAGGAAAAATTTTTTCACTGAAAGAACTGTCAAACCCTGGAACAGGCTGCCCAGAGAATAGTATAGTCATCATTCCTGGAGGTATTTAAAAGACATGTAGATGTGGCTCTTGGGGACATGATTTAGTGGTGACTTTGGCAGTGCTGGGGGAATGGTTACCCTTGATGGTCTTAAGGGTCTTTTTCAACATAAATGATTCTATGATGAGAAACAGGACTCGATCATATTCTTTATCTGTCTATCTGTGTATCTATAGCTCTCTAAGATATCAAAGGAATTTAAGAGATAGAGAAAGAGATGGAAGCAATGATGAACAAAGCATAATTCCAAGGAAAATACGGGGTTTGACATGGTATAGAAATTCCTGGTGCTGGAGTTTGCAAATCATATAGCAAAAAAAGAACCCATCATAGCACAAGAAAGACATTCCAGATAATGGCAGCCCAAACACAGGCAAAATATTGTCAGTAAATATGGACAGAGTTTGCTTTAGTAGTGCCGCAGTGGAGATTTGACTTCAAGCAGCAGTTTCACAGCAGCAATTTCAGGATTTAATAACCCAGAGCTAAAAGGAGAATGAAGGATATTAACCTTTCCTCAGCAATAAAACTGGACTAAAAGAATGTGCAGGTGCAACTTATTTGTAGATTTGACTTTTGGTTGTTTTGGTTTGGGGTTTTTTCTGATAGAAAATATATATCTAGTGCCCAAAGCAAAAGGATGTGAATTCTAGTACTCTATTTCAAATTATCAACATCGATGTTTTGATATTTTTCTAATATTTTAGGTCTGAAAATTATGTTTATTTATTTCTACCCTCAAAACAGGGCAACAAACACTTACAGATAGGTATTACACACTATTTCACAAACCCCAAAAAGCTGATTTACACTCTCTTTACAGGACAGTATCAAATCGTCAGAACAGCATTAGAGAACTCTTTCAGACACAGCTGGTTAGCGGTAAAGTATCAAGATGGTCTTGACAAAAATGCACAACATATTAGGTATTTTTCATTTTAATTGCTAACTACCCTGAAATATTGCTAATAAATAAATCCAGATATAAATAGCTGAAATTAAAATAAAGATGCTTCATGTTGTTCACAGGTTGACATGCAACATGGAAAAAATCAAAGAGAATTTTTTTTCATCAAGGACAGGATAATAGAATGTACAGCTAACACCAGCAGTCATAAATGCCATTACAGTTTGCTCAGCTACATACTTTTCAACACAGTGTGCATGTTTCAACATCATGATGGCTGCTTGAAATTGTTAACCAATGAGTCCTTCATAGCTTATGCACATTTTTTAGAAGTGGAAAAATATAGTACTGGAATTACTTTTATAATAAGCATTATTATAAAAGTTATATAAGTTATATATATACTTTTATATAAGCCTGGTTTATAACAGAGCAGAACTGAATAACATGGATCCAGATTTCATTTTGGAACACACACCAAGTCACCTCAACATTTAATTGATTCAGTTAAAAGGATCCATGACCTAAAGTCATTATGACTGTATCCATACTTTTCAAATTAGTTTTACATATATACATTTGGGATTATTATTTCCTGCAGACTTCCTTATTTTTCAATGTGGACTTCACCTAAATGACAATTAATTTTATACAACAAGAATGGATAAGCAATACTTAGTTTAGAAAATAATTACAAGAATCAAAAAAATCGTAATTTGAAAGAATAAAAGACATTATCTTTTAGGGGGTTTTTTCCTATCATTCTCATTCTATATCTGTCATAAATTGTATTCCAGACCCAAGCTTTTGGTAGGTTGAGAGGAATCCCTAATAGTCTTGGACAAAGGTCAAGGATGAAAGAAAGGTTTTGCAAATGGCATATTCATACTGATCTCTATCAGTCACATTTCTATAAATTGCTGTTTTCTGCTACAACTGAAAATATACATATCTGCTTCACATTTATTTTAGGTGATCACCTAAAATCTTTACAACATAATTAAAAACTTGTTTAAAATTTCCCCCACATTAAAATCAACTCCATAACTCTAAGAACATTAGGAAATCTTCAGTCCTTCAAGGAGCTATTGCATTAATATTTCAAAAATTAATATCCTGTCCAGACTAAATAATTTATTGCAAGTACTACTTGTCACTGTACTAATTACTTCCGTTAAATCATGGACAGCAAAAATAATACAACTATAAATATATCTGCATTACAAAATACAAAGAATTTAATAAAAATCATATAAACTTTAAAAGAAAGACGAAAATGCCTGACCTTCCATCTCAAATTTTTTGATAATGTAATTCAATTTATTATCATAGACACAACTTGGCTTCAGTTGCAGCAAGGCTTTGAATACCATGTAACATCAATTTAAACAAAAGACAGGGAAGAAACAGTAATTTTGCACATACTTTCTTTTTAAATAAGTTTCTTAAAAAGTCGTGAAATTAGGAGGCAGAGAAAATAGAAGTTAAGTAGTTGAAAGCACATAGTGCCCTAGTTTTGAAGCTTGTTTAGAAATCTTCACAAAATGTAGTGAAAGGAAAGGCGTTACTGTTTATTGCATGTGGTTTTTTTTTTCATTTCTCCATTATCAATTTCAATCACTTGAAAATAAGAATATGGTATTTCAAAAAGGTTTCAAGAAACACAAACTAGTACATTAGTCCATAACAGATTTATATTTTGTGTTAAAAACTAACAACCACCCACCCACAAACACTTTCTTGGAAAGCAAATGATTCCTCTTTGTTTTGAAATTAGGATACACAGATCACCCTGAAATCTTACTCAAAATCAGCCTAATTATGTGCTCAAGTATATAACATCCTGCCAGAGGTTGCCTTCAAAAAGGTGTGTGAGGAGGGCAGTAAAAAATGGCAATTGAAGGCAACCTCTGGATCATTGAAACACCCATTTCCAGCTTCTAATAGGAGTGAGGTGATATCGTTTTTTGTTGAAACTGCAGCCAGTTCAAGACTCTTGTCATATACTTATGAAAATCAGAAGTCAGTACTGTGGTATATAAGCACACCTTATGTCATAGGCAAAAAAATATTTAAAAAAATATTTATCTCAGTACTGGACAGATTAGTAATATTTCCCCCCACAAAGAAGCATTAATATTTCTTTTGTGGTTTGGTTAACAATTTAACTTTACTGTCTGTGATTAAACTACATTTTCTGCTTTGCAAGGGGTGTCTGTTGGTTACTTAACTAAGTATTTTCAAATTGCTTTGTGATTTTTTGTATGAGAAGTGCAGAGTAATGCAATAAAGTGTTAAAATTAGATTTATCTCCCTTCTCACCTCTCCAGCAAAAAAAAAAATAATCTGAAAATGCATTTTTATTTGTCTTTAGTCATTGTTTTCAGAGGTAAAGTTTCCAGAATTGTCAGTATCAGGTAAATATACAGCAATTGAACAACAGAACACAAAAGCAATGTATCACTTCAGTTGCTGTCCATAAAAATAGGGTTTATTTAGTTCCATATACATACTGGTATCTATACAGTATTTTTGCCTCAGTATTCACTACACAGTATCTCTACAGCATTTTATTCCATGTTCATTTAATGGTTATTATTTATGTTATGGTGTAATGCATGAATGGAAAAGGTCAAATTCTAAGTTTTTTATACTCTACAGTTAACAAGCATGCTAGGCCTATTCTTACAATTTTGCCATTCAACTAGTGTTTAAACTCTGAATTTATCTTAGGAAAGACAAATGTGCGATGTGTTAAATAATAAATAGCATTTTTAATTCCTCAATATTCAACTTTGTTCCAAATTTTAACCTCATTTCACTCTATTTACCACAGGTTTTGTGGACAGATTGTTTTAAAGTTTTATTTGCAAACATAAAAATTGAAGTTAGATTATAATCATATAGAGAAGCAAAGTTAAAATCAGGTTGGATATCAGTCCTGAAAAGTCAAGAATTTTTATCAAGGAACTTATGGAGAAAATAAAATAGTAGCAACTTTGTACCCTCATTTCAAGATAACAAATGCAGAAGATTGATAAAACAGTTCTTTCCCATTTTATCTGCACATGAATTAAGCTGTACGAATCCAAAAAAGCCAGGTATTATAAAGAGAAACTGTAAAAACCAAACAAGCATAAGGGATGTACAATCAGTGAAGAAAACTGCTATAAAACCAAAGGCCTTATAACTAAGAAAAAAACACTTCTATTCCCCAAAGTACTCAGAAGTGATCACCTGCAGGAATAGCGTATCTCATCTCATACTTGATTTCATGTATCTTTAAGCCTAGGGCCATATCAAATGTCAGTGTTTTAGAATTTTATTTCAATAATGATTAATTATATTTAAAAATGCTTCATTTTATCAGTTTGCATATTATCTCCTTTTCTGACTTCTTTGACAAGTGTCTCTATAACTAAGAATGCTGACATTTGCTGGATAAGTATTAATCAGAAAACTTTGAGCAACCTGTATCTCACAGAAATTTTGTATTAGGATACACAGGCTTAAGGGAAAAGAGTTTTGCTATGCAGTCTTACTATGAAGAGTCATTTCACATCTATGAACATCTAAAAGGTAACAGCAGAAGATATTGGGCCATTTAAAGAACATAGACCAATCTCTCTCTTCACTGCTACTGCCACAGCCCTGGAAACCCCACCAGGCTGTAGAAAAGGCTTGTTTGGGCAATCGGTAATAGGATGTGCAGCTTCTCACTTCAACTCATTGCTTCCCAAGGCATTCAAGTTATTGTTACATAAAATTCATGTTCCACAAAATGTAAGGACTTTTCTGGTGGCTCACATATACAGGCTTGATAGACTGTTTCCTGCTCCAAGTAAGCTGCAGCTTACACCCTGTATTTCTGTGAGCAGCAGAGGAAGGTAAAGCTAAATAGTACAGCAGGATTTTTTTCACACAGTTGGAGCAGACTGAAAGACTTGTACCACCACTTTCTGTGCTACTGCTTTTTCAGGAAAGTGTGTCTGGATTGCAGAACTTTCCCCAAACACTGAATTTAATCAAACTTTTTTTGAGAAATAGGTAGAGAAGGAAAAGAAACATAAAAAAAAACAAAAAACAAAAAACAAACAAAAAAAAAAAAAACAAAAAAAAAAAAAACAAAAAAAGAGTAAATATCTTCTAAATGCTTTTTCCTTCCTCAATTGCTTTCCTTTGTTTTCATGAATAACTTCTTTAATTAAAATTTTGCTTTGTTCTCTGCACAGCCATTTTGTTCCTAGGACCCTTTTAGAATTAAGATTTACTTTAGACAAGAGGCTAATGGGACTGGCCAGCAATATTGTAATTTTGTGTAGAAAGAAGAGAAGACATTACTTCCACCATTAAACAGACCAAATTTTAATACTTGTTTACATAATCCCTTTCATTACACATTGAAGAAACTTGGTTCCCTGTGTCCATATGAACAAACCTTATCTTCTTGGATGGGCAGAAATTCAGTACTCCCCAGAGTAGCTATCAGGTTCGTCTATCCCCTGTTGAATTAAAGTGCTCAGAGACAAGAACAAAGTGTTAATATAGGGAAGAAAGAGCTTTAGGACAAGGATTTGGTAGGAAGGAGGAAAGGGAAAAACCTGTCCCTGTGTTGTGGTTTGACACTGGCCAAACATCAGGCACCCTCCCCGCCACAGCTGGGCAGAGGAGAGAAAAAAATTAACGAAGGCTTCATGAGTTGATATAAAGACCGTGAGAAAACACTCCAAGGGCAAAACAGGATCGGCTTAGAGGTACAAAGTGTATTTATTACTAACTAAATCAGAGGAGGATAATGAGAAGTAAAATAATCACTTAAAATTCTTTTTCTTCCCCCAAGCCCTCCCTCCTTCTCACCGAGAGTGCAGGGAGACAGGGGGACAGGGGTTTTGGTCAGTTTGTCACTCGAGGTTTTCTTCTGCTTGGTTCAGGGAGAGGAGCCCTTCCCCTGTGAGACCGTGAGGTCCCTCCTACAGAAGACCGTTCTCCATTAACTTCTCCAACGTGATTCCACTCTCAGGAGCAGCAGTCCTCCCAATAGATAGGCACACAGACTTCTCAAAACTGCTGCAGCATAGGTCACTCTTCCATGGGGTGCAGTCCTCCAAGGACAGGCTGCTCCAGCCTGGAAGCAGGGGCCCCTTTCTCCACCAGGTCTCCCACTGGATCACATCCTCCTCCAGGCATTCACCCACTCCAGTGTGGTCACCTCCCCCACAGGCTACAGGTGGATCTCTGCATCCCCCATGGATCCCCATGGGCTGCAGGGGGACAGCCTGATTCACCATGGGCTCACCACAGCCTGCAGAGGAATCTCAGCTCCAGCGCCTGGAGCACCTTCTCCCCCTCCTTCTCCACTAACCTTGGTGTCACCATGTTTTCCCTCACATGTTCTCACATCCTCCTCTTTGACTAGAAGAAAAAACTGCACATATCCGACATTTTTTTTTTTTTTCTTAAAGATGTTATCACAGAGGTGTTACTAACCTCTCTAATTGGCCTAGCCTTGGCCAGTGGCATGTCCATTATCTTCAGAGCCATCAGGGATTTGTTCTGCTGGACATGGTGGAAGCTCCTAACAGCTTCCCACAGAAATCACCTCCGTACCTCACCCCACTAGCCAAAACCAGTCCATGCAAAACCAACACACCTTGGAATATTATTTTAGGCAGAAATAAATAAAACCACTCAGGATATTGAAATATGTCAATCACATCGGCCCAGACTTGGCAAACATCACTATCCTAAAAGGCTAGTAAACAAGTAATTAGCCTGAAATCAGACAGGACTTAGTCAGAGTCTTTAAAATAAAAGACATACTTAATTCTCTTATTCCATTAATAAATATGATTATATTTTTGATAGTTTTCCTGCTCTGTAAGAGGTGACATTACAGAACTATGGATATTTCCTGACATGTGAGATTATCCCTACTGATTCATGTGAGTTACTGCAAAGCTATTTTTTTGACAGTAATATCCTTAATACATTCCAAAAACCAGTAGTATTAGGCTTAATTTTTTATCCTTTTACCACTTGCAACCTAAGATATTGTTTCATAGACTTCATATTTGAACACAAATATCAATCATCTATGTAGTATGTTAAAGGTTATATGCTGTTCCTTAGGTCAGTACAATTCTGACAACAATTAAGTAACCGTAATGTTGGTTTTTTCATTGCCTGTTATTTTTACTAAGTAGCATATTCAGAGGGCATTTATTACATTGAAATTCATTGACTCAAAATAGTCTCTAGAGACTGATTTTTAAAATAATATGCACATTTCCCATGCGCAATTGTAAAGAAACACTGCCCTCTTCTGTCAAACCAGGATGAATTTCCATGGAGACTTGCTTTAATTTGGAAAACCAAACTGGATCAGAACTGATTAAATATGCTATTTTTTATATAGATAAGACTATATGCTATGTTCTAATAACATTTTTGAAAAGGTTAATTTCTTTCTTTTGTTCTTTCTACTCAATCAGTAGAATTTCTCTTTTCTCCAGTTCAAAAAGACATTTCAAACCCCTAAAAATGTCAACAGTTATATTCAACAGATATATATCAACAGTTTTGTTTCATAAACAAGAACATCAAATTCTACAGTTACATTCTTGTGTGAGTAGATATATTTATGACAGAAATTTCACAAATTGAAGTTGTAATTTTTCCTTCTTTAGAGATTTATGTACCATGATCTCTGATTATCATTGTCATGTTATTTTGGCACCTTTATCCATTTACTACATTTTTAAATAGTTTGTTTCTTCAGAGCAGAAGAAGAGTACTTAATATCCTGTGCAAACCTAATAGCTTTACCAACATTCAAAAATGGAGCCATATTAATTTTTCAATAAAAAGCAATATTTAATTTTCAAAAGAGTATCCTTCACCCAGCCTGCCTTGAATATTCACTGTCTAAAGTGTGCTTCTGACATCAAAATAGGAAACCTACTCTGTGGGCCTATTAGCTCATTTCACTAACATGGTTACCATCAAAGCTATTAACACACAGACGAAAAACATCCTCACTGCTTTTGCAGTGTTTATTTAAATTTTAATAAATTTAAAAACTAGCTTTACACATAAAATTTGGTACCTAAGATACCTCTTAAAAACATGTGAAAGACAAGGCAATAAGGAAAAAAAAAGTGAGGTTTCACAAGCATTTATAGACTAAAACCTGAACCATTTTAAGGCGTTTTGACATATAATGTTTTCCTTTAAAGCAATTTTCCCACATTATTAAATTAACATCCTTTTGATGGCATTTGTATCCCATTCCTTCAAAGACTTTGAATTTAATTTTGCTTAGTAAAACCTTTAGGACATACCTCTTTAGTTTAAGGTATTCTAACAAAGCACCTCATTGTCTCCAAAAGAGCTATTTTCCATGAACTGGACCTTTCTGCAGAGGTGCACAAATATTGCCAACTTCAGGATCAAACTTTTAAAATTTAAATAAAATATTGTGACAAACACCAAGTTCTGTGCCAAAATATTTAAAAATTATATGAAGGCATCCTAATTGAAATTTAAAAATACAACCCCCAAATTAGATTATCTTTTCAGTAATGGTTAATATTCATGCTATAATTATGAATTTTAACTGCTTTTTAAACAATGATAAGCAATTGACATTAGCTGAATGTCCATTTAAATACACGGTTTAAAACTGGTCTAATATGAACCCAGAGAAAACCTATTTCAAATGTGTTTGGCTTTTAGTCTGGTGTTTATTTCCAGAAGTTTTTAGATAACTAATTTCAACCTGCATAAAGTATATGAAAAAAGTGACAGAATTTTCCTCCTATATTTTTGTCTCATATAACAGTATAAAGCTCTATCTTTTGGTTGCCTCCAAGTCCCCTGCAAACTGTAGATTACAGAGTCTCAGAGAACTCCACAGAGAACAAATATAGGACAAAGGGTGTCTTACTTTTCTGGTCTTTCTCTCACTGTTCTCAGCAGGTAGTGGGACTGTATTTTACCTCTTGTAGTTTCATACTGGCATTCAATCCTTGATCTAAACACTCCTTCCCTCCCACTGCATCATAGGTTTATGGCGTTACAGACCATCATAAGGCTTTGGAAAATAATGCTGAAAATAATTGCATGTAACGTTTCAATGTTTCTGAAGTAGAAAATCAAGAGTATTGCAATCAATATTCCTGGGGAACAAATGCTATCTTTCACGTAGTACATGTCAGAACTATTAAGCTTTAAAAAATTCTAGAATAGTAATTTTATGAAAAGCTATTCTTTTAACATACTCCTTGAGGAATGTATTTGGACCCAGGAGAAAGAGGGGAGAAAAACAAAAAAATAAAAACTGGGAAATTATATCAGGCAAAGGACAAATAAACATATTTTGACAATACAAATTTTTTTAGACAAATTCATGTGAATAAAGAATCTGGAATTGTAATAATTGCTAATAATAAGTAATAAAAGAAATGGATATGAAACAGCAAGAAGAAATATGTATATGGTCAGAGAAATAGGGGAAACTAATATTGAAACAGTGAGATGAGATGTCTGCAAGTAAATTCATAAAATCTTAGACTCCAAGATGAAAAATTATTTAGATATTTGAGGAGTTAGAGAGCTATTACACTGTCAATAGATAGCTGGGGATTTAAAAAAAACCCCACCCAAAACAAAACCAGACAACCTGAGTTATGCTTCCAGGTTAAAAAAGCAAGCAAACAAGGATGTGTCCAACTTCTATTATTTAACCAAATTCTATCCATTGTCGGAAAGGCCAACAGGGCAGAAAAAACGCAGGAAACTTAGGCAACAATAAAAAACAAACAAACAAACAAACAAAACCACCCCAAAACAAAACAAAAAACAACCAGAACAAGAGATCATGCCCTTGTCAGATTTAATAAAATGCCTGCTATGACTTTCAGTAAAGTTGCTCTCCAGTGTGATAAGATTTGAGATGTGATTGAAGTTTTTGTTGTTTCCCTGCTCTTAAATGTTAGACTAAGGCAACAGAGAGGCCCACTTCTCACAAATAGGCAAACTGGAAGGTACACAATTAGTCAGACAATGTAACAAGAAAGAGTTTGCAATTGCAGTCCCTTCTCATCAATTACAAGCCTTTACAAAGCACAATGGCAGCACACAAATATAAAGTCACTATTTTTAATAGGCCTCATTAAATTATTGCATCACAAAGATCATCCTTTTGGTGCTTATTAAATATTGACTTTCAAAATTAATTGAAATATTCATGTAAGTTTTCTTGATAACTTGAAGATATTGATACAGATAATCTTTTACAATTATGGATGATTTTCAACTACATCATTTTTTTCTAGATTGCCTCAGGGCTGCATATTTTTTTCCTCCATTAGAATTTCTAATCCAGAAGTACTTGTGGCAAATGCATGTGGCATTTTGCTTAGGAAAGCTTCTAACCATTGAGAGTAACTAGAATACAAACAGCAAGGCATTTCTTGGTCAATAAAACGTTTAAAAAATTATTAAAATAGTTCTTGGTCTGAAGGTTGTACATAAAATTTAATGAGTTTAAAATGTCCATTTATTTTTATTTGATCAGTGTATGTTTCTGTTTCTCAAATGGTTAAATAGCTTTCTTCTGTTTAATTTTCCAGTTATAACTTGCCATAGTTTGAAAGACAGGTGTCTGCCAATGAAGGTAGGAATCTCCCTTGGAATGAAAATTGTGACCCCCTTCCCTCCAAATTATTATAACTTTGAAATTACAGGGCTTTTAGGCAAAGATATGGGAAAAGGAATAACAGTCCTTTAATTGTGTGTGTAAATATATATATATATAACAAAACAAACAACAATAATGTCAACAACAACAACAAATAAAACCAGAGACCCACCAACAGCCTTCCCTTGGTTGTCAAGCACCTTCCCCTTTGGAGCAGTTCTGGTCACAGCCACAGGGGAGCTGGTGGCTCCTGGCCAGGCAGGGCGGGTGTGATGATTCCCCCACGGCTGCAGGGAGCGCTGTGGCGTGAGCTCGGCCACCTCTCCCTCATGTGGTGATGGCGGGCGAGCCGGTGGGAGAGATGGAAAACGGGCTTCCTTTACAGACTCACTGGGGCAGCCAATCCTGGTGCCCCTCTGGATGGCGAAATGCACTTGTAGCAGGAACCTTGGAGCAGTGGCTGGAACAGCACAGGCGGGCACACCTGGGGTGACAAACAAAATGTAGCAGAAACTCCATAGCCTTAGCAGGAGCTGCAGGATGTCTTGGCCAATATGGGGTGCTGGGTTAAAGTGTAGTGTAAAATCCAGTGCAGTGGCAGAAAATGTGTGGGGCTGGGAAGTGGCAGCTGGGCTCCTGCCAACAGCCTGGACATGCTTCTCTGGAAGGGGGGAGAGGGGGGCAGGGATAGGGATCCTGGGTTTTCCCTTGAGGCACTAGAATAGATGGTGAGGGTTCTTTCCAGAGAGATAAAGTGTTCGATAAGGTCCCAGTTCAATGGCCACTCATAAGAGCAAAGCCTTCCTCACAGGAGATGAAGACAGACTTCCATGGTGGCAGTGAATTCTTCCCACAGCAACCACAGACTGGCCGTCTCCCCTCCGATCCAAGAGCAAGAGAGAGCAAGGAGCTGAGCCCAGCCCCTGATCCCCCAGCCAATATCCCCCAGTGTCTCTGCCCTTCCCAAGTGAAAGCTACCCATCTAAGAGAGTAGCCAGAGGTACCCTTCCCCCTCCTCCCCCCAGCAACCTCTTTTATCTCTTAAGTGTTGGTTGTTCCCATCTCTTAGGCAAAAAATGGGACAAACTTGCCTGAGAGAAAGAAAGGGGGAAAAAAAAGAAAGGAAAAATCCTAACCTCCAACACAACTTTTCAAAGTTACTGATTATCAATATTTTCTCAGAAAAAGATTGGGTAATGGAAAGCCTGTGTATAAAAAACATCAAATGTGATCAAAGTATTCACCATTAAATAACTTGCATATCCTACTTAGACTAGTTATACAGTATTGGACCTATAACACCAAATCTTTTTAAATAAATTGTTTTTATTTCAGAGCATTTCATTGATTTTGCTGTTTTACTTCACTACTCTCTCTTCCCCCACTGTGCCTTTCAAAATGATTTTTTACTAATAGCTTAGCTAAAGAGAATGCACCATATGTGTTCCTTGATTTTGTGTTCAGACAAAATAAAAGTAACTATTGTTTTCTTCACAGTTTGCTGAGAGATTGTGATATGCAATCCTTACCCTGAAGGAAAGGTGATGAAAAAGTTAGTGAGAATAACTGCAAAAAGTAAGCAGTGCATGCACTGCAAAGGTGTATGCAAAATAGCTGAGTTTTTTCCACAGGATAAAAGGAATTATCACTCATAATCAATAGCTAAATTTTCAACATACAAATCTAAACTTCAACCTCCCATTGAGATGGAAAGGTAGGAGGAAAGTACGTTTCTGATTAGACTGTCTTAAGTAAATTGTTGCAATTTTCTCAATCTATACTTCATAGATTACAATTATTCTTGTGGTGTTTAGAAACTGAGATAATCTGAATATGAGGTCTTACAATGCACATAGTTAATCCATAGGAAATTGTTTATGCAAAATTTACTTGCTTGCAATGTGTTCTTGTAGTAGTTCCACAGAGTGAAAAAAGCCCTAACAGGCTCACAGAGACAAAATGTAGGGTTTGGGATCTGCTTTGTTACTCAAGTACCTTAAAATAATATATGTACAGTGCTCTTTGAGATTTGAATATTGCCTATGCTGAGGCTTCCTAAAGTGAGGCCTAAGTTTTAATTTGAAATTTTCTTGACCAAGAGTTTAGCTGAACAGTTACAGCCAAACTCAACAGTCATTAAATACTTTCTATGGAATAACTTCATAACTTCATAAGTCTGTCCCAGGCTTTGATGATTAGGTCTTTTCTCCTCAGAAAACTTGCACAGCTCCCCATAGGATACTGGACAACAGCAGCAGGTCACAGTGTCTTTGAGGTTCCCATCTGGAAGTGGGCATTTCCTGGTGACCCTCATCAGCAAAAATTTTCTTGACTAAAATTTCGTGAGTAAATACACAGTTTGGGAATAAGTAGAGCCTCTTTCTTCTTCTTGTGCTGTGAAGGGTTGGCTGAAAAGCTTTCTACTGTATTCAAAGCATTTTCTTGTCAAAGATGATGAATGATGCTAAAAAGAAAAAAAGTGAGACATGCCTTAGGTATGACTGTGTCCTCCAGTTCCCTTGTGAAGGGGGCTTTATTCTCACCACGATGCATTTTAGACTATCACAATTAGGTTTAAAAGCAATTTGTATGTGTAAGTTGAAAACATTACGTCAAATTAATTTCCAGAGGCACCAGGGTGTGATCAACAGGCTACTAGATTGGGACACAGGGACCAGTTCAGTTCTGGTTTTGCTATTGGCCTGATGGGTAACCTTGAACAAGACACTTCATATCTGTGTTTTCCTGTTAATCTTTTAATCTATTTAAACTGTAAGGACTTGAGGAGAGCATTGTCCCTTGCTTTGTGTTTGTATGGTGTTTAGCACAGTAGGACCTGCTGTAATCTGCTGCTGATGTAATTTGTAAAACTAAACAGTTAATACAAAAAGCAAATAGATCTAAGAGACCATAAAGAGTTTCATAATTGCTAAGGACAGAACCAGACCCAAAGGATTATCAGGTTTTATTATGCCATGACATTCAAACCAGACATTTTATAGGCAAAATTAAACCCATCTACAAATTAATTTACAAACATGCAGTCTTTCAATGATCTTACGACTAAGAAAATAAAAAAATAAAATCATAGAAAGCAGAGTGATGCCTGTTCATTCCCCCTTTATGCTCTTATCTAACAAACCAAGAGACTTTCTCTTCCTCCTGACTCAGCCATCAACCTTGAAAAATGGAAGTGGAACCTAAAAATCAATTTAGATTCCATGTGTTTAAAAGAGGATCAATGCAGTTAACGAATGCATTTTCAGCACACTTGCATGCAGTCTACCACTGGTAATCATGCAAGAGCTAGAAAATAAATTTGGGATCCTACCATAACAACACTGTGCTTCTGATAGAGATGACCCAATTATTCCTTTGCATGCACACACTGCATCTCTGCAAGGGTATGCAAGGAAAGCTGTTGGCCCACATGACAGAAATATATTGGCAGTGACAGGCTGCCAATTTTTATCTATAGGCAAGTCACTTTTCTTATATATCCACAGATAAAATTAGTATGCTTAACACCATGTAGCACAGGATGAGTGTCAGTGATTGCAAAGAATTGCCTCAGGTTAGGCTTGCTTCAAGCAGAAAGCATGTAAATCATTCCCAACATACCTTCAAAGTCTGACTGCCTAATTGCAAGTATGAAACCACACTATGAAACAGAGCAGCCAAGAAAAATACATGTAAAACTATACAAATGTGTTTATTAACAGCAGATTTTCTATTTTTGATATTTTTTCATCAGGGTACTGAAATGCTACCAATTTGATCAATACTGCAGTCTTCTCTGAAATATCTGTTAGTGCCCAAGACAGCTAGTATTTCCACTCAATTTGTAACAAAACCATACATGAGCTTATCTGAATAAACTGAATGGCCATGCTAAATGAAAAAGTACTTATTGAAAAATATAAGAATAAAATTATAAAAATGAACATCTTTCAGGATTACAAAATCTACCTCTGGCAATCACAGTTTTAAATTGTAACAAAACAAATGTTTCATACCTATTTTTTCTTAACAGATGTCATACGTTCACAAATAACAGGTTGGACCCTGACACACTTTATGAAAAATAAAAAGTGAGGCTTTTTAATGCAGAGGAAGTTGGAGATCTATTTAATGATAAAGAAGATGTGTCTCATACTCTTCTGTATATCTTTTTAGGAATAGAGTTCTTTTTGCTTTCTAGGGACAGTCATATGAAAATAGTACTCAAATAGGCAGAATCTACATACTACAACAATATCCACCAGCTCAATTTTGCTTTGTGCTAGTCTGATACCCTACTTCCTTACTTGGGTGAATCAAGTTTTGTGAAAAGGGGAGAGGCAAGGAATTCAAACTGATCAACAAAATAACACAGAGAAATACTTTGACATACAAACACTAAATATGAAGACAAGCTACTATTTTTCTGAGAATCTGTAAGATTATTCTGTTGTCCTTGATTCTGTCAGAATTTGTTCCTTACATTGCAGTAAGAATTTGAATTTAGCTTTCCTAAGATTTAAACATTTCATTTTATTTTCAGGTGCTACTTTGATTTTTGTGATGGATAACTAAATCTTAATAGATTGCTACTTTGTTTGATATGATGTAATATTTTTTTTCCATATTTGAGTATTTTATTTCAATTTTTATTAATTTGACTACTCTCTTTTCCAAATGCTACTGTGTAAATAGCCCTAAAGGTACAGGAGAACTAAACTAAATTTTATAAATACCTATCTCCATTAATATTCACCACTTTATTACTCACCTATGAAAGCCTATTAAAGGCTTAGGATAAAATCTTAAGTTATGTCACATTTTCTCTCTAGTTGGACATCAAATACATATAAAATGGTTAAAGTTGAAAGGGATGTCAGGACATTGTGTGACTAAGCACCCTGGTCAAGCAGAGCCATCCAGTGCTTAAAGGTTCCCAAGAAAACATTCAGGCAGCTTTTGAGTGTCTCCAATGATTGAGACTCCACAACCTCTCTGGGAAACCTATGACAGTTCTCAGTCACTCTTACAGTAAAATAAGTGTTTCCTGATGTTCAGAGGAAACCTCCTGCTTCCATTTGTGCCTGTTGCCTTTTGTGCTGTCACTGGGCACCACCGAAAAGCGCATGGCTCTATCGTCTTTGCACCCTCCCTTCAGATCTTTATACATATTGACAAGAGATCCCCACCCAGCATTCCATTCTCTAGGCTAAGCAGATCCAGGTCTCTAAGCCTTTCCTCATAGGAGAGATGCTTGAATCCCTTAATCATCTCAGTAGCCCTGCTTTGGACCCTTTCTAGTATATCCATATCTCCATTGTACTGAAGAGTCCAGAACTGGGCACAACACTCCAGGTGTGGCCTCACCAGGGCTGAGCAGAGGGGATGGATTCCCTCCCTGACCTGCTGGCAGCACTACTCCTCGTGCAGCCCAGGACACCACTGGCCCTCTCTGCACATTATGGCTTGTTTCCACCAGGACTTCCAGCTCCTTTTCTGCAAAGCCACTTTTCAGTCAGTTGGCCCCAGCATACACATGGAGCTTTTCTTTCTTGTAGAGGAAACTAAGCACATTAAGACTTTTGTCATACATGGAATTAGTGCTCTGAATTTCTGATAGATCTGATCTTAAACCAGGTAAGTTCTCTCTTTTAAAGGTAGAAAAATTACAGTCACAGAATATGCTGAGTTAGAAGGAACCCTCAAGGATCATCAAGTTAAATTCCTGGCCCTGCACAGCACCATCCTCAAGAATCCCCCCAGGTGCCTAAAAACATTGTCCAAAAACTGCTTGAACTCCATCAGACTGGTGCTGTGGCCACTGCCCTGGGGAGCATGTTCCAGTGCCCACCCACTCTCTGGGTGAAGAACCTTTTTCTAATATCTAACCTAAACCTGAAATTTTCATGAATAGTATAAAAAACTTTGCTGGTATCTACCTGCTGACAAATATGAGCAAACTTTCACAGCCAGAAGTAGAAAACCTCATAATAATCAAAACCCTATGACATCCAAAGTGTCTTTTTTCCAGGACAGAAAAATTATTAGTTTCACTCTGTTGGATACTTTGGGGGTTGACATCTATTATAATTTTTAAATCCTTTTAGGGTTTCTAAAATGAATACCTACTATTCCATTATTGCCACTAGACAACAGATTCCAAGTGTTGTTTTTACACAGCTTTAATTGTTTGAAATGCTAAGTTTCTTTATTTCTTTCCTCTGGAGTTCCATATTTATCCACAGAGAGCTTCTTTCAGCTTCCGCATCATCATGACAGCAATACATAGGCACTTAATGAAGACAGATTTGTTTTTTAGCCAAACAAATTATTTGTTACTGATGGAAACTCTTCCTCAGAGGAACAAAAACAATATACAGTTTTTACTTGTTTGCATGGCTACTTTTGTGATTTTACCCACTCTCGAACAGTAACTGTTTAAAGGAATAAATGCTATTTTCCTAAACTTTCTCAAGTAATCCTCTGTTCTCACTGTAGGTGCCTTGCAAGTTAAGACTGGGATGTGTTTTATAAGTTTTATTTTAAATAGTTTTGGACACAAAAACTCTGTTTTATGTAAGTTCTGTATGTATAAACAACATATATTTACTGAAAAACCTTATAGGAAGAGTATTGAAACATTTTTCAATAAGGAAACAACAAGATCATCTCCATGTAGAAGCACTGCAACAGATCCTATATTTCTGTGCTCTAATTTCATTAAATATAAGTACACCAAGATCTGGCAAAAAAATCCATTTGGATGAAATTCTGATCTTATTAGAGTTTACAATTTTTTCTCTGTGAAATTCACATTTCATACATTGACTGCATGGACTTTATTTATTACAGTAGATTTATGCATATACACAATACTTTGAAGATCAGGCCATTAAGCAAGGATATACTAATTCAATTATTCAAGCTAAAAATTGGTTCTGGTGCAATACTCTCAGCTTGTCTCTACTTTATATCAGGTAATACAACATGTGCAGGATCAGTATGAAACTGAAAGGGAACAAACTCTTTGTTTAAACTTCAGCAATTCCAGACGTTCTAAGAACATGGTGCACAAACAGTTTGAAGTGTTAGAAGTGTTATTATTGTGTAGCATATGAGCAGAAACCTAAGGAAAAAAAAGCCACAAAAATGCTGGTAAAAATAATTTATTATTTATACTAAATTTTATAGTTTTGAACTCAGGCTGGAATTTGAATTGAAGGCATTACAATAGCACTATAGGTACTATACTTCCTGATAAGTAAATAATGAGTAAATCTTCAAATAAAAACAACAACAAAAAAATGCTGCTCTTTATGATAATAATACAATTTTGCAAACTCAAAAAGATTCCAAAAAGTCACAGGTAAACTTCAGACCAGCATCTGAGCAGTTGGGTGCCTATGTACTCTAAGTATTTGACCTTTTGCCTGTCATTCATTTATTCCATCTTCCCCCACCATGGGAAACAGCAAGATGCCTATAAAAATTTCCCTCAGCAGCACTAAAGTCANGATCATTAAACCCCTGTAGTTTGTAGCATCCTTCAATGCCATAGAAACCAAGATTCTGTGGTCCAGTAAAATAGTTACCCATTATCCTCAACTTCTCCTCTAGTCATGTCTTGCTTTTGACATTGCTAGGATGATGGAAAATATTTTTTCTGCCCCAAATCATTTTTTTGTACCTGTCACTGAAAGTTTTATGAAGCCATTCATTGCCATCAGCTCATGGCAGGGAAAGAGAACTGACTCAAATAATGTGGTTTGGGTCATGAAACATGTGCAAAATGGTTATATTATTCCTATTTCATGTTCAGAATTACAGCTGATTAATTTTCTAACAAGAAATGGCAGGGAGTATTATATGGTTGTTTTTACTACTATTGCCTATTTTGTGGAGACTATATAAACTCCTAACTGACCAACTATGCTATAAAATAGCAAGTCCAGTCCTTTTTATAGGCAGACCTGTGAAGGAGAACTTTGTTCAGACTAAACTAGATGGAGAATAATTCCAGTTGTATAGGAACAACTTTTAACAATTAAAACTGTACAACTTCTTCCCATCACCTCTGTATGATCACTTCCCATCACTCCTCTTATACAGAGAATATTGGAGAGTTAATGTGAAATATTTTGCAAGGCATTTAGATCTGGAAATTTTCTAGTACTAACAGAATACCCTAGCCATATCACATTTACTTTCTTTTAAGTGAGATTGAAGAAATCTAGAAATCATAAGATGGAGCTCTATAAGAACTCTCAAAAATATATATTCATATAAATGAAAAATATATTAATTTTCCATACAAATATATGTGTGTTTGTGCGTGTAGATGCAAAAATTCTCATTTTCATTGGGCTTGAAAATGCATACATGTGGTGGGCAGTTGCATTTAAAAGGGCTATTGACATAAGAGTATCAGAGAAATTTAGACCCTGACACAATAGGAACTTCCAAAACCATTTTACTCAGCACCATAATGCTGAACATTATTTATACGAAGAAAACATCAGAATTGTCAAATATAGACTATCATTCTTCCTTTGAAAAGTGGACTTGAGCCACAAAACCTGAATGTAAATCATGTAATAAATTTCAAAATATTAGACCTGAAAAGGCAAGGATGTCACTTCATTCATATGAATGTTTTCATAGGCGGAAAGATGAGACAGGCCTCTTGCTTTGTCAGTCATCCCTTTAATAACATTATTTCAGAAGGCATGTGGTTTTTCTTTAGTAAAAGCCAACAGTAATAAATTATTACTCTTTTAGTAATAAAACTTCAAGCAGTTGTCTTATTTCAGTAAAGAACAAAAATTTAAGACCAGATCAAGATGTTTTAAAAGATACTAACTAAAAATGAAGAAAAAAATGTGTTACTGCTGCAACCTTGTACTGGAGGTGTTTTTCCTCTCTTTTACAGGACCCTCACCCTTATTTCATCTTTGAGAAAATCAAAGAGGCAACATGCACAAACACATCGGAGAATGGTTATGCAAACTAGATAAAGTTATGCAAGTGTCTTTAACATGGTGGAAAAATTTAGATCAAACTTTGTCTTCTCATTCCTTCATTATGACACATCAGGGTCCAATTCCCTCTTTTACATATACCATGCAGGGAGAGTGTAACATTTAAAATCAAATTTACTTATTTGAGGATAATTGTTGTTCTATGAGATGTCTGATTTAGCAGAGATATTAAAAAAAAATGAAAACGCAATACAAATGTAAGTTACACAGAACAAAATATATCAATTCCAGTACACAATCACAATACCAACATGATTCCCAGTAACATGCTCATTTGCCATGACACTGGGTATTTCCAATCTCCGGGAAGGAATAAGGGGATTGAAATCAGCTCACATCTGTTGCACTCTTCAAAATTATTTTGCTAGTTGTCTTGACAGATTTTTTTGCCTCAGAACATAATAAAAAACCCCATCACAAAGTGCATGGAGCTCTTTAGACTAGTAATAGGAAACACTGATCACAAGCCTACATCTGAAAGCCTGATATCCCTACAGAGTTTATGAAGGACTGTATAAGCATAAGCCCATATATTAAGAGAAGCAATAGTTACACAGAGAAAGATAAGTCTCAATACTAATGTCTTAAAATAATCTGGGTTTTGCTATGGATACATGCTACAAATACATCCTGTTACACAGTGGACCAAAAGGTTTTTCTATGATTTCTCTTCTCGTAGACAAGCTTCAAATCCCCATTTATTTTTCCTGCATTTAGTTTCTGTCACTATTACATGCTCTGATGAAAGCACATTAAAAAATAATATTAAGCAGCATAATATTAAGAAGCTCTGTGAAGGACCTGGGGGTCCTGGTGGACAACAAGCTGTTTCTGAGCCAGAAGTGCCCTTGTGGCCAAGAAAAACAGTGGGATCTTGGGGTGCATTGGGAAGAGCATTGCCAGCAGGTGGAAGGAAGTGATCCTGCCCCTCTCTTCAGCCCTGGTGAGGCACATCTGGAGTGCTCTGTACAGTTTTGGGCTCCTCAGGACAAGAGAGACATGGAGCTCCTGGAGTCAGTCCAGTGGAGGTTACAGAGATGATGAAGGGACTGGAGCATCTCTTTTATAAGGAAAGGCTGAGGGAGCTGGGCCTGTTCAGGCTTGAGAAGAGACAACTGAGAGGGGACCTCATCCCTGTCTGTCAGTGTCTGCAGGGAGGGCTCAGAGCATGGACCAAGGCCTGCTTGGTTGTGCCCAGCAATAGGATAATAGGCAGTGGGCAGAAACGGATGGACAGGAAGTTCCACCTTGAACATGAGGAAAAACTTCTTTCCTGTACAGTGATTAGGCACTGTAACAGATTGCCCAGAGAGGGTGTGGAGTCTCTCTCTCTGGTGGTATTGAACTGTCTGGACACAATCCTATGCCATGTGCTCTTGGGATGACCCAGCTTTAGCAGGGAGGTGGGACCAGATGACCCATTGTGGTCCCTTCCGACCTGACCCATTCTGGTATTCTGTGATTAAAGTTTCCTATTAGTACCTATTTGACTTTATCTGATGGTGAGATAACTGCTAGAGGGGTTTTTTCAGCATATATGAAACCATCTTAGGTTACAATGTAAGATGTACCCAAAAGTATGTATTCTATTACCATCTTCAGAAGCTGTTACTTATCACCTCCTTGACTCATCCCTGAAAACTCCCCTCTGGGGGCTATCTCCACTTGATGGGCCATCAAGGCCTCACTGCATGACTCATAAAATTACATCATCCCATTGTGAGAGGCTCTGCCCAAGGGGAGGAACCAAGCATTCCTACCTGGGTATAACCTTAGGTTTTAGAACACCAAGGGAGCGCTACCTACTGGATTCCGAGAGGACAAGCTACCGCTGGACCTTCAGGTGAAGACCAGACCCTTCTACAGGATCATTACTTGAACAGAACCACTCCATTAGGACTGCAGCCACCATTTAATTGGACTGCTACCACCACCCTGACTCTGTCAAGTTTAAGCCAGTGGTTTTCTGCCTTTATTTTAATTTTCCTATTAAATTGCAGTTCTGACTTGGAATCTCTCACTGGTTTGCCTTCAAACTAGTACACCATCAACATTTTCTGATAACAGATTGAAAACACTTTGTTAAATAGAAGAAAAATGCTCAGGACTGATGGGCTATTAATAGCACCTGAGATACTGACATGTCATCAGAAGACAAAATGCAAAGCTAAATATTACCATCAGTAGGAAAAACCAACCCAAACCCAAGCAAAAAACCCTCACAAGCTGTGTAACAATCTTACAAAAAAGTTGCTTATAAAAATAGGCAATCCTATGAAACCAGCTGCCAAATTGGAAATACAAATTTATTAAAAAGAAAATTAACCTTTTCCATTAATTCCTAGGAGTAACAGAGAATATTTAAGACCCTCAGAATTAATTGACAGAAAATTTTCATGTTATAGAGAAATGTCTGTGTATAAATGACCTAGAGAAAGGCAAGAGACTGTATCCTGAACTCTATTCTTTCATTTTCATAAAGGTCTTGACATGCAGACAGGTTTGCAAGACTGGTAAAGTGACATGACAACATATTTCTCATTAAAGCTCTTGTTCACCACTTGGCTTTTGTAAGTCTCCACAGATGTTTTGCACAGTACACATAATAAGCTTTAAAGTACTCATAATATCCATCATTTGTATTTGACAGGATACAATGTTGGTAGAACATTGTTGTTATGCATATTAGAGATTCAACTTCATACGTGATGTCTTTAATGTTGAAAGAAATAGAGGCAAAGGCTACTTTACTACAGGTTGCATAATAACTTTTTATTTCAAGTACTTAAATTTGTCATCCTTATTTGAACACACGTACTGGTCTTTCTCCCAGTGGTGTAAACTTTAGTTTGAGTAGATCCAAACTACAACACAGGTTATTTTTTACATTTGAGAACCAAAAACTGGCAGAGTTAAACTCAATACTGCAGCCCTGTTTTTCTTATGCAAAATCTATCACCATGATACTATTAAAAAGCTATGCATTTCTGTGATATCACCAAATCCAGAAGTATATATCATTTGGACAAGATCTTTGACAAGATCCTCAAGAATCTAAACCTAACTGCAGCAGGAAAACAGATGGCAAAGGCATGTATCTTACTGTATCTGCCTGCCAGTCATTCAACAATGATAAATTGTTAGTTACACTCTTCTGTATGCTACTCCTTGGAGCACGAAATACACATTGGCTTTTTACAAAGGAAGAAAACATACCAAAAAATCGTAAAAAATTAAAAAATACCCATTACATATCATTGTCTTGATATATCAAAATACAGTTTATAGGAGAGCACTTTTGATTTATTCCTTTGTTGTTCTGCAGTCTTTGTAATTCTGGTCTTTAAGCATCTTAACCTCTTCTCATACACCCACCTGTTTTCTATTTTCAAAACCATAGAAGTATCCCTTATTTGGTCTCTTTGTGGTAAACAAAGTGAGCATCAAGGCATTCTTACTAAAGGAAATATGTAAGTTCATCTTGTTCTTTTCATCTCTTTCACAATATTCCTGCTCTAGGGCAGCAGCTACTGAAACCCCTAAGTAACAGCGGCCTGTATGGTTAAAATCAAGTTCAAGGTGGAAAAGACCCTTGTACTGATCAATTGAAGTTAATCTACCTCATCTCCATAGTGTTCATAAAATATGCTGTAACCAACAAATACCTGTGTTTACATTCATTCAGCAATGCATTAAGATTATTGAACTGTTAGCTTTGAAGTTCAAACAAAAGATAGTACACATCTGTCGTGACCACATTACCTCCCCATCCACTAAGAACTCCTAAACAGGCAGCTACAAAACTACAGGATATATCAATTAATACAGAAAAACAAACATTTTGTTTGAACATTAGCCAGTTCACCAAGGGCAAGATAATGATGATGGATGTTGCACTCCTCAGCTTCTGACAAAAATCCCACCCCTCTCAGCAGCTTCAAGGGCCATTTGTCCTGGAGGAGACTCCCTTTCTTCCAGTAACATGATCTGACATGGTTGGCTGACAAGACCATTTACCCTCTCCAGTTTGCTCAGAATTACATCAAGCCAAGACAACCTTTCCTCTACATACACTGGGTATTTTTGTCTGTCATTTTATGGAAGGGATCCACCATTTTACATCACAGAGGTGTCATTGTTAATCAGCATTCTGCTCCTTTGGGTCACAGCTTTCTAGATGCTGTCACACTCTTATGCTCTCAGGCAGCCCTGTGCTGGACAGCAGGAAATGCTGCTGCTCCGAGTGTTCCCAGAAGCACATCAGAAAGGGAAGTCCACTGTCATTACATACATAGATGACCCTCCTTTTGAAAAAGCCATGTCTTGCAAGTTTTCATGCTGGGTTGTGACTGACTGACACAAATTTCTTGGCACTGTCATACCCACATGATGTCATAGGCAGTCCTGCAATTTACTACCCCTTCCTTTCGACCAAGAAATATTCAAACATGAACATAGAATCATACAGTGAACCACAGAATTATTTGGGTGGAAGGGACCTTAAAGCTCATCTCATTCCATTCCCCTGCCTTGGGCAGGGACACCTTCCACTAGATCAGGTTCCTCCAAGCCCTGTACAACCTGGCCTAGAACATTTCCAGGGATGATGTCAGAGACAGAAATATTATGGTTAAGGTCTTAAACATCGTTATGAAGGAGTTTTGCCCATTATGACAAAACTGTATAAAGAAGCTGTGACCACAGAAGCCCACCCTTCCCTGAAGATGCCTGACTGGAACTTTGGACTGTGAGCTAAGCTGCCTAAGGGAACTTGAGGTAAGATAAAGGTGACACTATTGTTCAGTTATCTCAGGTCTAGGGAGAAGTAAACAAGGCTAAGAGAGAAGAATAAATCCATTAGAAAGCCAAACACAGCAGCTGTTCTGAAAATCATCCCTGTCTGGGTTTGGGGTGGGGGGTGGCCATCGCCCACAGACCCGTCTGCTGAGGGCAGCTTTGCACACACTGCCCCACAACCAAGGCAAGGGGAGGAGAGCTTTGGGTGTGTGGCATAAGCTCTGGCCAGAGGCAGTGAACACCCATCCTTATACAAACTGGCTCAGCTGTGAAACCCCCAACCCTGGGAAGGCCACATCTATGGGACGTTCACATGAGAGGCAGCTGAGGAAGTGTCATAAACCATCAAAGTGCTCCCTGAAGCTCCCCCCAGACTTCTTCCTGAGGCCTTGCACCAGAGCACTGCAAGTGATGCAAAGCGATGCAACAGATCCAAAGTCTCTTGCAAGAGACAGTATCAAACCTGCCTGCCCTCCAGGGAAGGCACCTGACCCAAACCTGACCCAAATATATATTAATCCATGGGACTCTATATTTTTTGGGGGACCCTCACTACCAAGAAGACCAGATGGAGAGGATCGTCGGGACAACACTGGGATTCTGGGAGTGGTGATATTTTCTCTTCCCCTCTTCCCCCCCTTTTCTTTTTCTTTCTCTCTCTTTCACTCTCTCTCTCATTTACTGTTAAATAAAATCCACACTATTGACTTTGGCATATGGTCTCATTTGTACTTTAGCCTGGGCAAAGGCATTGCTCTAAAAATTTTAATAACCTGATCATAACAGATGGGGCAACCACAATTTCTCTGGGCAACCTCTTCCAGTGCCTCAGAACCCTCACAGTAAAGAATTTCTTCCATATATCTAACCTTAATTTTCTGATAAAGAATATGTCTCTGGCTTCCCTCTAGGCCCACTTCAGATATTGGAAGTTTGCTGTGAGGTCTCCACACAGCCTTCTCTTCTCCAGGCTGAACAGCCACAACTCTCTCTGCCTGGCCTCAATTTTTTTGTCCTGTATATATACACGCCTTATATACACAGACACACACACAGAGATCTGTATGAAGAACTACACAAATATGTATAAATACATATTTTTCTCTTTTATACACAGATACATAATTTTATCTATTAACAGAACATCTATATAATATATACTTTTTACACTTTATATGATGATTAATGTGTATAATTTACATAATACATAAACCCTTTAATCAGCACTATCCTGCCTGCTTCACCTCAAGAGCAATCATGACTTTTGAATGCAAAACTCATTTGCCTAATGTTGCACCCCTCAAGAAAGTTGCTTAGCTGTACTGATTAATGACCTTGTTTGTAAGTGAGTGGTAGCTCCATTCCCTGTGAACGGCCAGTCTTCCCAGCCCAGCCAGCACTTCTCTCACCACCCTCATAAGTCTTTGTCATAACAGGACTGTCAGCCCTGCCCCAACAAGCCCTTTCATTACTGGCCTCCTGCTGATTACTCCTTTCCATCAGATAATTATCATGGTCTTTCAAGAGCAATACTATATTGCATTTACTGATCTTGTGGTTCTTTGTGCAGTAGCTGTGATCTCTAAGAGCATGAGGCACATGCAGCCTGTGCTCCAAAATCTGGGTCTTGCTGCTTTTGTAGCAATTAGGACAGTTCAACAGGACAGTCTTGATTTCACACTCTGCAGCTTATTTTCAGCATTGACCTGAGGACAAGGAAACATATAGCATCAGCCTGCGCCAAGAGGCTTAGAGGTAGCTCTAAGATCCCCCAAAAACATGAGGAAATGAAGCTCCCAGCCCTGAGCTCCCATTTAGAAATAAAGAATAATGTTCATTCTGATGACAAGCTATAAAGGGCTCTGCACAGAGCTCTCTACAGGTCAGTTCCCACCACCTGATGTAGGTAAACATATTTCATCAGATATTTATACTATTAGCTTTAATGAGACTACACATACACTAATCAAAACCCAAACCTGAGCAGCACTCAACTGCTCTAGAGGACAATAGAAAAACAATAGACTTTATGAATATTTACAAAATTCTTCCTGAATATTTCCAATATGCGTTAAAAGATCTTGAGATCTTCAAACAAACAAATCCCTCCAAATATTAAAATGATCTACACATTTTTAACTTCCTAGATGCTTTAGCGTCACATTTCAAAGCCTTAGACAAAAGCCCTATGCAAAATAAACCTAAAGAAATAAAAGGTAAAACTAAAGTTCCTATGTAGCGAGAAAAGCAAGGATAAGATTCCCGTAGCAGAAATGATGAAACTAAAGGACCTTGAAGCAGTTTCTTGCTAGAGATGTATGAACAAGCTTTTGATTTTATATGTCACTTGTACTCTGAAAAAAAAAAAGGAAAAAATAGACTAAGGGCCTACTTCACCATACTGTAGAAGTAGAGAATGTAATAAAGTTGTCAGTTCTTTCCTCAAAATATTGTTCCACAGCTCCAAAATACCTTCAATCAGATGTAAACTCTGGCATGTAGCAAAAGGTCTTTCAAAGCCGACAGACTTGTGTGATTCTTTTGAATCTTGCAAGAGCTCCCGCCTCTCACAAACACCTCTCGCATTTTGTAGACAGAAAATCATACCTTAAGAAAAGAGACAACATATTTTTAACAAATCTGATTTAGTAAACTGTGGTCTCAAAAAGCAAGAGACTTTATCTTTTTTCATGACTGTTATTTGAGTGGGTTTCTTTCAATAGTTTTGCTGTTTTACAAGAAATGTGAAATTCTTACCAAGTGCTTTTTAACAAATAAATACATAGCATGCTTTCTTCAAAAAGCTACTTATTTATAGGGCACTACAGCTATCACATTTTGTCAGGACTTTTCAAAACATCCAATGCCAACAGAGATAGCAATATGTAAGTCCTTATAGATACTATACTGGTGTTCCAGGTCACAGTGGCAATCAAATAAAGTCAATGGGAAATTACTGAACTTAACCTTTTGACTTCTTTGCATAGTATTTTTTGAACTTTGCAATTTTGGGGTAACTTTGGGGTTTTTGAGTTTTCTTCCTCTCCAGTCACTAACATGAAGAGCTTTTCATATTGCCTTTACAAGACTGTTCTGTATGATTGCAGCAATTTTACAGAGTGACATTCATGATGAAAGCACTAACTTCAAAAAAATGTTAGTTACTAATCACACAGTTTACTCTGTGTATTCTCTTTTGTTTATCAGAATACTTCTAATAACAGTGGAACAGTAATAACATATCTAATTAAACATCTATTGGAAAAGCAAAAAAGAGACTTGGGTTCAAGCTTTGTGAGTGAGAAGAGAAGCAGAGGGAGGAGGAGATGAGTTACATTTTTATAAAGACAGATCATACCTGGGAATTAATTTTCTATACAAATAAGTTTTGAAACATAACTTGCCTGCAGAATTCATCAGAACAAAAACAGATTTGTTGTAACTAAGTACTATAAAATAGTTTTTCAATCAGTTATTTAAATTCCTTCTTGAATACCTCACATCAAAAAAGTAAAATAGTTTAACCAAAACCACTTTCACTTTGGTCTTATTTGAGTCCAAAATATGAAATGCTTATTTTATTTCCACAGAGAAATGAAGTTATTATTGTCCTTAAAGCCATATTTTTGTGAGCATTCAAATACAAGTAGGTTAACATTTGAAACACAAACGGTCTTTTCTAAATTTTTTACTATATACCTTCAAATTTTACATGGAGATTTTGTGAAAAGGTTTTTTTATTGACATAAGAATGCAGTGATATTTTTCTAATGAAAACATGTATTTCTAGTCTTCAGTTAAATACTACAGTGTTTAATATTAACAGTATTGCTAATAACATCCTTGCTTATGTTATTTTTTTCCCATCAGGATCCTAGAATGCCAGCATTTGCCTACACTTAAATTGTAATAATTATTGAGCAACACAGGTTGCAAGTCTTGACCAAAAACCTCTGTATTTGATGAGGTTAAAGGTGATACTCATGTCATAGTTATATAATCTATTTATAACAGTACTTGATTGTTTTTTGTCTGCTAGGAAACTTCAGAGAAATCACTACCTAAACTATGGTGGGCTGATGTTGGCCAGCTGACTCCCACCCAGCCACCCTTTCCCTCCCCCTCCTACAACAGAGAGAGAAAATAAGGCAA